>JACYXH010000367.1:1410000-1542500 GCA_026745465.1 Lota lota
TCGCTCGACCAATGACCGTGACTGCGGTGGACTGGGGCGTCGTGTTGTGACGAGCAGCCTAACAATAAAAACCCACCTAATAGTAACGAAACCGTCCCGTCACGAAGCGTCGTGCATGCCGTCGCACATGGGCACCACAAGGCACAGCAGGTTGATCCGTGGCGCGTTGTCGTGAACAGGCGTCGTGGTGGCGGTGGCACGCAAAACACCGTCATCCTAACTCGTTTGCTCGTTTTCAGAAAGTGTCTGCTGTCGTTTCGTTTTCACAACACACAGACCCGGTGAGTTATGGAGACCATTTGGCTTTACCAGTTCCGCTTGATCGTGATCGGAGACTCCACCGTTGGCAAGTCGTGTCTGATCCGGAGGTTCACCGAGGGTCGCTTCGCGCAGGTGTCCGACCCCACCGTGGGGGTCGACTTCTTCTCCCGCCTGGTGGAGATCGAACCTGGGAAGAGAATCAAACTGCAGATCTGGGACACCGCCGGGCAGGAGAGGTTTAGGTAAGCCACACGAGATAGACGTTACTGTTTACTTCTGCGATCTCAGGTCATATTAAGGACATGTGGGGTTTCATGATTTAGGTTTTGTGTTGTAGGACTATGTTTTTTTTGTTTTTGTTGGTTTTGTAAAGACAGCAAAGCCATCTTAAAGATAACGCCTGCATTTTTGACGTTGAGATAACGATGTAAAGATGAAGTGCTTCAGAATGCTTCTGCTGTCAGTAACTGGGTCTGTTGACCTCTAGCCCCTCTGCTCCACTTTGACTCTCTTTTACTCAACGATCACCTTTGGTCTTTGATCGTTTTTAGGAAAACCTAAGACCTTTTTAGGTTAGCCATTAAGGGATTTCACTCATTAACCCCCTTGCTACTCTGAAAGCCCTCACCCATTGCTCCCACAGCCCTAGCATAAGAGGGCGCGGCTACTCACTAGCATAGTAGCCGCGCACGTGTCTTACACTGAAGCCAATCGAAAACCGCTGGAGAAGGAACGCCTGGTTGCGGCATCCAGTACAAACGATGCCAGCCTTTGTTGTGGTTGTTACTCCACCCCCCGCTACAGGTCCATCACCAGGGCCTACTACCGCAACTCCGTGGGGGGGCTCCTGCTCTTCGACATCACCAGCCGCCGCTCCTTCCAGAACGTCCACGACTGGCTGGAGGAGGCCAAGAGCCACGTGCAGCCGCACGGCATCGTCTTCCTGCTGGTGGGCCACAAGTGCGACCTGGAGGCCCAGCGCCAGGTGGCGCGGCCGGAGGCGGAGAAGCTGGCGGGCGTCTACGGGATGCGCTACGTGGAGACGTCGGCGCGAGACGCCATCAACGTCGAGAAGGTTGCTCCAACGTTGTCCTCTTCCCTCTCCCTCTCCCCCCCCCCCCCCCACCCCCCCAACCCCCTAACCCCCCGATTCTGTTTTGTTCTCTTTCTGGAGCGGTTTCCACTTTCATGCCGGGCCCCCGAAACGAGCACCCTCCGCCTGTGAATAACGTGTTTTGTTCTCTGGCCGCCACTGTCCCCAGATTGGGCCCAGCACCTCTCGCGTGGTCGTTGGTCTGTCCTTCTGATCGGTCTGTCCTTCTGATCGGCCCGGGCGTCTGCTCTTGTGTCCCAGGCGTTTGTGGATCTGACGCGGGACATCTTCGAGCTGGTGGGCCGCGGAGACATCCAGATCCAGGAGGGCTGGGAGGGCGTGAAGAGCGGCATCGTGCCCAACACAGTGCACTCCTCCGAGGAGGTCACCCCGGGGGACCGCCGCTGCCTCTGCTGATCGGGCCCTGGGCCCTTTAGCCCGGACCTGGTCCTCTTCATCAAGACCTGGTCCTCTTCATCAAGACCTGGTCCTCTTCATCAAGACCTGGTCCTCTTCATCAGGAACCTGGTCCTCTTCATCAGGACCCTGGTCCTCTTCATCAGGACCCTGAGCCAGGACCTGGTCCTCTTCATCAAAACCTGGTCCTCTTCATCAGGACCTAGTCCTATTCACCAGGACCTGGTCCTCTTCATCAGGACCCTGAGCTCCACTATGATGTACTTCACCCTGATAGCCTACCAGGAGGATCGGACCACTGGAGCTTTGCTATGTGAACAAAGTAGAAATGGGTTGAGTGTTGTTGTTTATTTTTTGGGGGGGGGGGGGGGGGGTGGTGGTTTCAGAAACCTGGACTTGCTACTGAGGAGCCCATGTGGGGTTTTGATGGAGATCATAACACCTCAAGGGCCTCTTATGTCCAACTGGGCTGAAGGAGTGTTAGGTGGCCGAGAGACCAGGCCTTCATGAGGTTCCTAGTAAAGACGGACTTCATGTTTCCATGGCCGGTGTTTGGGACGCTGAGACTTGACATGGTACATCTCTTGCTTCACATATATCTTACCTGCTGTACAGGAAGTCATGGAGGTCCATGACTACTTCCCACCAACCCCTTGCACTGTTACATTTCACCCCAATAGAAGCGAATCGAATTGATTGTACAAAATGTCCATACAGATACCTACGATCATTCCATTTAAATTCAATCTGACAGCGTAAAGATAAAGCCATGCTTCTGCCTACACACACACACACACACACACACACACACACACACACACACACACACACACACACACACACACACACACACACACACACACACACACACACACACACACACACACACACACACACACACACACACACACACACACTCTAAGAAATCAGATCAGTGTTAGCTTGTAAATATCTGAGATCTGTTCTCTGACATCAGACTGCCCAGGTCCTCTGAGCATCATTAAGAATTGCAGAACAACTGGCGTAAGGATAAGTAAAAGGCTGGAAAGGCTGCTATAAGAAAGACAAGGAGAGTACATGATCCCCATCTTACTCCCTACCTGGTCAGTGCATGTGCATCCTAAGTATAGTACACTTTCAACTGTGTGTGTGCGTGCGTGTGGGGGTGTGTCGTAGTGTTTTGGCTGGTAAGAGTCTGGAACTGGTTCTGAATGCATTGTGAACTTGCACATCATATATGGGTATTATATTGGATAGTAAAATACCCATCATATAACTGTCAATATGATAATTGTTATTCCACTTCTGCTTTCACCCCCCCCCCCCCTCCACACACACACACACACACACACACACACACACACACACACACACACACACACACACACACACACACACACACACACACACACACACACACACACACACACACACACACACACACACACGGACACCCACGGATACTTGTATTCTGTCTGTGGTCTCTCCAACAAAATGTCTTAACGTTGTACATTTACATTTACTTGTATGTCTGATAGAAATCCAGTTATTGTATGCATAGTGTGTCCTTCCCCATAGATCCCTGTGTGTGACCCAGTACAGAAGTAGTAGCCATGGATACCCTTCATGCTACAACTGTACCCTGGCCCGTTGCCCTGGTGTCGGCAGTATTCCCCTGAATTGTTACTTTTTGGGAGATTTGATTCCGATGCGGTGGGCATCTCGTCACGTGGATCAATTAATCAAGGATGAATTCACTGTTCACTCTGGATCTTTATAGCAACAAAGACTTCAAAACAAAACTTAAAAAAATAGTATGTAATCGATTGAAGAATGCAATCTAGACCTGGATGCTTTTCGTTCACCTCAGCCCCATAATGCATAACACCTGAAGACATTTAATTATTCCAAAGAGATATCTTGTATTTTTGATATAGCATTATAGATAACCTTTACTTGACCACTGAAACTACACCCAAGGAAAGGGATAGGTTTGTTTAAGAGAGAGGATGATACATTTGTCAGTGTTGGAAAATATGCTGACTGAATAGAGATTACAGATGAAGCTCACCATAATTTTTTATTATTTGAACTATACTGTATATCCACCATGCAGCTTTTCAGTAAGAAGGACGACTGGAATCCCAGACTTTAATCTGAAATAGTTGATGTTTCATTCAAATCGGGTTATTGTTTTTATATTCCTTTAAAGGTACAACTCTGAAGCACAATGAGTCTAGTGATCCATGACTGGGGAGGACTTGGTATTTATGCAAAACAACAATCCCATTTAAATTGCAATAGAAAACAAATTAGTCATATTAATTCAAACCAATTTATAATCCTTGTTATTAATCTGGAACCAAAAATCCTGTAAAATACGGATTCATCTTCTGTTGCTTTGGCTCTGTACTCTGGGACTGTCATACATATAGCACAAACTGTTACTAATAACCAATAATAGATGCTGGGAAAGACTATTAAAACATTTGCATCGTACAAAAATCCGGGGAGAATCCTATTATTGTGTCCTATAACTTGCACAGCACATGCAGTTCCGTGTTATTTTGGTGAGGTGTCAGGGTGACGATCAGCCATCACAAGCTACCTCACAATACATCCACGTGTGACGTTGCATTGCAGGAAAGTCCATTAGCTGGAGGCGAGAGGTGGACAGTATCAGGTGTGCGGTACATCTGCCATCATTGTGACGTCCCAAAGGAATATATTGTAATTTGTAATTTGAAAACAACACATGAACACAAAAATGTGATCGGACAACGCAACCACACCCTGTATAACCTTCATAACCTGTGTGATAGTGTTGTCAAACAACCACAACACAACCACACCCTGTATAACCTTCATAACCTGTGTGATAGTGTTGTCAAACAACCACAACACAACCACACCCTGTATAACCTTCATAACCTGTGTGATAGGGTTGTCAAACAACCACAACACAACCACACCCTGTACAACCTTCATAACCTGTGTGATAGTGTTGTCAAACAACCACAACACAACCACACCCTGTATAACATTCATAACCTGTGTGATAGTGTTGTCAAACAACCACAACACAACCACACCCTGTACAACCTTCCTAACCTGTGTGATAGTGTTGTCAAACAACCACAACACAACCACACCCTGTATAACATTCATAACCTGTGTGATAGTGTTGTCAAACAACCACAACACAACCACACCCTGTATAACCTTCATGACCTGTGCGACGATAGTGTTGTCAAACAACCACTGGAGGGCAGAATAACCCAACCAAATATCCCAGAATGCATTTCGCAACGACCAATGACGAAGGAGAAATCTCATATAACTGTTAGTTATAATTCTGATCGATTTATTTCACCTTTTTGTCTAATTTTCTAATTTTTGTCATTCATTAAACCAACGTCCACAACAACAACAACCTTTTCCCCGCCCCTGGCTTCTTAAATGTAGGCTACATATCTGGGAACACTCCAAATATATAAATAGTCTGTATACAGTCATCTTATTTTTTTTAAATGAAAATGAAAAGAGGCAGGGTTCTGTTTTATATCATATTTCGTTTAATTGGGTGAAGATAACCGGACTAGTGCCAAGACGAGCTCGGAAGGCGCCGTCATCAAGTACGCCGAGTTTGTTCTCCCGAGTCGGACTTGCTGGTGAAGATGGACCGTGGCTAGGGTCTTCCAGGTGAAGATGGACCGTGGCTAGGGTCTTCCTAATGAAGATGGACCGTGGCTAGGGTCTTCCAGGTGAAGATGGACCGTGGCTAGGGTCTTCCTAATGAAGATGGACCGTGGCTAGGGTCTTCCAGGTGAAGATGGACCGTGGCTAGGGTCTTCCTAATGAAGATGGACCGTGGCTAGGGTCTTCCTAATGAAGATGGACCGTGGCTAGGGTCTTCCAGGTGAAGATGGACCGTGGCTAGGGTCTTCCTAATGAAGATGGACCGTGGCTAGGGTCTTCCAGGTGAAGATGGACCGTGGCTAGGGTCTTCCTGGTGAAGATGGACCGTAGCTAGGGTCTTCCTAATGAAGATGGACCGTGGCTAGGGTCTTCCTAATGAAGATGGACCGTGGCTAGGGTCTTCCAGGTGAAGATGGACCGTGGCTAGGGTCTTCCTAATGAAGATGGACCGTGGCTAGGGTCTTCCAGGTGAAGATGGACCGTGGCTAGGGTCTTCCTAATGAAGATGGACCGTGGCTAGGGTCTTCCAGGTGAAGATGGTAGGGTCTGTCAGGGCCCCAACTGGGCAGATTTTGTTTAGATAGGTGAAATCATTTTGTGCAATCAGCATTGAACTGGAACCCGTTGCCCTGAAAACACCTGACCCCTAAGAGATTGTGCCACAGGGCATGTCACCAGTTCATAATATGGCCAAGCTGATGATTGGTAGTTGTTATGGAAATCTCCATAAGACATGATTTTCTCAAGACAATAAGACACTGCAAGCTCTGTTATTATCTATAGCAACCATTTCACAGTTTGCGCCGTGCTTATCGGCCTTGTGGGGGGGGGAACTGAGGCAGCCTCGGCTGATTCATAGCTACACCATGAGCTACTTTCTGTGATGGCCGAAGGGAGTAGGGCATCCTAATCTGCAGCTGTGCCCTCAAGGACGTTTCCCTGCTTCAACACTGGAGCGTGCCCGCTGTTCGGGCCTCACTACAGCGCTTCAACCTTTGTATGCTTGACATGCTGAGTGACCTCTCTGCGCAGACTTCTTCTCTTTTATACTATTTTTTACCCTTAATAAACACCGGGTTTATTCTGAGATACGTTGTCAATACAGTTCAAATAATTTCCACCAGTTTTGATTATTTAGCTAAATGCATGCGTCTAGGATTGTGGTAATTTAATTATGTTGGTACGCTCTTCTGGTGTGTTTCGAGGGCTACAGGTGGGAGATTCTGAACTGACAGGCGTAAGATCCTAGATGTGTACATTGTTGCTGACTTTAGTTGAAAATGAAGTAATAATAGTTGATCAGTAAATGCATTAAAGATTCCGTCCTGACTGTATAGGCTAGTTGATCTGATATGTTGATCCTAGTGAATACACAGTGAACAGATGGTGAGTGTACTACGTGTGATTCTCCTAGAAGACCTAATTACAACCCCAGGTAAGAGTGGTGAGGAAGTTGTCTGCCCTTGTGACAGGGGAGTAACAGTTCCAAAGGTAAAAGTATTCACAAGGCAGCTCTAGGATCAGGCCAGAGCTTATCATTCAAGAGGTGTGGCAATAAGGAAACTGGTTTGGCTTCTTTCTCCGAGGCGTAGCCGTCGGTGTTGAGTACAACTCGACACAAGACTAGTTGAACTGCCTACTGATAAATAGCGTTAGTATTTTAACTCACAACGACTAAACATGCGTGACTTACAGTGAATCATATTTTAGGTTTTATTGGCAGCTTGTCAAATCAAGCAAATCTAAAACATCATGGGCATTTGCATTTATGACATTTTATGGACCGGATCAAAAATATATTCAAAATGGAAAATAATCTATATGGAAATATGAATGGTATAGCTGGGACACATCTTGCATTCTCCATTCATACAGCAAAGAGCAGACACACACCACAAGCCTTAGGATTGTAATGAGCAGTTTTATTCTAATAAAAAAATACAGCCCATCTTTTTACATGACAAACATATTTACAAGATACTAAACCTTTTAAGAATGACAGACAAAAAACAAAAATTAATGGTGTTAATTTAAAAGCATGTGTGTGAGATATGATTGTTATTGTTGTCTTTTTTAAAGGCCCCGAGGCTGGATCCAGTTCTCCGTCAAGAAGTGAATCAAAGCTCACCTGTGAGAAGCAGATGAGATCACAGCGGACCATGGAACTCCAGAGCTATGGAGATATATACATAGACATACATAGACGTATACATCCACACGTTCTGGAGGGACCGATGGAGGAATGGGGATGGCTACCATGACCGATTCCTCCAGGTGCCAGCCTGAGTGCCTTTCCGAAGAACAGACATCGCGTTTTCAGTTTAAATCACGCTCCAGAGTTGGGGGATGTTTTTTGGTTCCTGTCCTCCGGAATCCCTGGCAAAGTCCAAGCCCATGTACAGCGAAGCAAATGAGGCAATCTCTCGTTTGAATTCATTTAATTAATCAATTCATTTCATTTCACTTCTGGTGAGAACGGGAGTAAGGCTTATATCAATGCCATTTTGCCGCCTAAATTAATTTCCATGACATACCAGGAACTACTCTTCCAGATTTGAAAAAATATATAATAATAATAATAATAATAATAATAATAATAACATATATATGTATTATTATTATCATACACCCCAAGCATTATACAAAAATAATACAGCTATACACAAATACTGTACAATCTACAGTAAGCACGGTGCTAAGGTAAAATCACAACATTTAAGCTAATCAACATAAATTATGAAGGATATAAATGTACAGAATTTAGAGATCCATCTTTGAGTGGTCACTGTTGGAAACCTGTGTGCTTTGTTTGGTCAAGTTGGGTTCACACCCGTCTAATTCGCTTAGTGGCGCAAAATCATTTGAACGGAAACCACAGAAACGTATGGGTCAACAGGAGAGAGAGGGAAAAAACTGTACACGCCATGTTTAAAGCACTCTGCAAGTGTTTACAGTTTGAAAATATATTCCACATGATTTTCGGGAAGTTAATATGAAAAAATGAGAATTGTATGAACACATCAATATTACCGTTTAAAATATGACCAACAACTAAAATGAGTAGTGAGTAGTCAAGTCTACAGCAACATACATTCTAAAAAACGATATATACATCTGAACAATACAAATAAAAGAACGAAAGAGACGTTGACAGAGACTTCTGGTGTCCGGGATTCGGGTGTAAGAGTTGTGTGGACGTCAGAGGCCTAGCAGCTGTAATGTAGTGATGTATAAAAGTATGTGTTGCAATAAAACCAGTAAGAAAATAAAAATAAAGGCCAAGTTCACCAACTAGTGCCCCATTTCCCGTTAACTTTGCAAGGACATCCGTTTACATTCAGACTGCGCATCCTCTGGTCCACTCGGTGGATGAATTGCAAACCCTGCCGAGTGGGATAATGACTTCAGCCGATATGAGGTTACTTCTGTAACGCCGCATCCAACCACTCAATACTTCAGGGGTTACAAGAAATGCTAACGATTAGCACCAGTCGCCATTTCATCCCAATCCTGTCCCATATCTCGCTTATTTAAAAAAATGAAAACTAAAAAAAAGTAACTGACTGACAATAGATATTTCATACTTGGTTGTTACACAAGCACATGTATGTATGGTTTCTGGATCATTTCTAACTCTTCAGGAGAACCAGGTCTGAGGGAGGACCCATCCCTCATGGCGGATGACTTACATTTAGGGCATCTAGCACACGCTTTTATCCAAAGCGACAACATTCATCCACACATTCACACACCGAAGGGGGAGTCAGCCCCGCAAGGCGACGCGCTGGCTGTTGTGAGCGGTCAGGGTGAGGCGTCTCGCTCTGGGACACTTCGACGCTCAGCTAGCAGGAGCCGGGGATCGAACCGGCAACCTTCGGGTTACCAGTCAACCCGCTGTACCTCCTGAGCTACCGCCGCCCTACTTGACTTAGCGTACGCTAGGATTTGCCAAAAAACCATGAAGCCTTCGGCAGCGCTCCCGACCACAGGATGTGCCGACGCTGGAACATGAGGCGTGGACAGCGTTATTAGCCTGGCTTCAGCCTGAAAACCACAACAATGACAGCCTGTGTTGTCACAACGCACACAGCCCAACCCACTCCGGAGTAGAGCAGGACATGCATGCTTGCCAGGTCACCTGACTGACACCAAGCCACCTCTTCTTGGATGTCACCATCTCCTTCCTGGAAAGTGAGCCGGCGCTGCTAGCATTAGCCTAGCCTTTTTTGTTTTTGCTCTGGTGCCATGGTTTTAGCCGTCTGGCCACAAGACCAAAAGGCACGAGTAAACAAGTAGGCACTAAAACCGTTCCATCCACTGCCAGTGGCCCCTCCTCCCAAACTGGCGGGAAGAGCAAGTCAAAAAACAACAACAACCAGTTAAAAAGTTTGACCTATGTTAACAAACCGCAGTTTAAATGAGAGAGAGCGAGACCGCAGAACGCTGCAGGAGCGTGGCGGCACTTTGTTACAGGCTGGTTGTAGGTCTGCTGGTAAGAGTTCAACCACGCGGGCCGCAGACAAAGTTCAAAGTCAGCACATGCACCACCTCGCCACGCCCTCGCCTCCTCCCTTTTCACACCCGGGGTGCAAACAGCGGCATCCGTCGTGACTTCTTACTTTTTAATGCCCCCCTGTCCCCCACCCCACCCGCCCCCACCCACCACCCCCCCACCCCCCACCCCCCGGCCCTGACTTAGAGGGAGCTGCCCCCCTCCGTGTCGCTGTCGTTGGGGGCGCCCCGGTAGATGGGGCCCTTGGCCTGCAGGGCCGGCTCGTATTTGCGCGGAGAACTGCGGGCCTCACTGCTGTTCCAGATGCCGTAGAAGAAGTAGATGGCGAAACCTACGAGGCGGAGGCAGAACACAGATGTAGTGGGCGGCGTTCTGCTTTTAAGTGTGTGCCCACAAGCAAAGGCCCATGTCGGATTTAGTCAGTTCCCGTTTCTTTACTTCCTGCCGTCAGCTAGCATACTACGAGACTATGGCGACACATTTCCTCGAAATATCACTACCTCAGGACCTGCGATACTTCTTTCTAAAGAAGGAGTTTGCAGCGGGCGACTCTTACCGAGGGCCATCCAGACGGCGAAGCGGCACCAGGTGCTGATGTCCAGCTGCATCATCAGGTAGATGTTGACAAACACGCTGAAGATAGGCAGCCAGGGTAGCAGAGGGACCTGGGGGGGAGCCGCACACCAACGACACGGCTCATTACTGCCGCTCAAAAGCCTTCATGCGCCGGGAGCGTGGGGTGGGAGTGGGTGGGCGGTTTACCTTAAAGGTCAGCGCTTCCTTGCTCTCGGGCTGTCGCCAGATGATGACGACGCAGACGGCGCAGAGTAGCGTCAGCACGACGCACACCGCCACCACCGCAGGGTCCGCCGCCATGAGCTCGGCGAGGTGGGTGGCCAGCACCGCGCACAGTATGGTGATGAACACCGCTGCGAACCGGGGAACAAGCGTTAACCTGGTGCCCTCCCCGTTCCCACCGTGCCCCCATTCCCACCATTCCCATTCCTACCATGCTCCCGTTCCCATTCCTACCGTGCCCCCGTTCCCACCGTGCTCCCATTCCTACCGCTACCATTCCTACCGTGCTCCCAATCCTACCGCTCCCCATTCCATTTTCATTGCTACGAGATCCATGTAGGAAAAGAGTGACCTTGTGCTTCTTTTGGGCCGTTTGTGCGAGGAGCATGCATGTTACGGAGCCCCCGCTGTGCCCGCCAAGCGCAGCGGGGACTGGGCAGGCCGCGCCCGTCTGCCCCGCGCAGAGAGAGGGCTTATCTCACCAGGCTGGTCTCACTGAGACGCAACATCTCTCTTAACAAGAGAGGCCTGGCCTGGGCCGGCCCGCCAAGACTCCCTGCTCGCTGGGACACTTACAGATAACGGCGGTGGTGACGTAGACGATGGTGCCCGAGGCCAGGGTGGGGCTCTTGTGGCTGGGCAAGAAGAGCAGCTTGAAGGAGAAGCCCTCCTGCAGGGGCGCGTCCTCCACCTCCACGCTGTCCTCGTCGCCGCTGTCGCCGCCCCGGCTCACCGCCACCTTCTCCCCGCCCACCAGCTCCACCAGCTTCTCCGTCTGGCTGGAGGAGCCCTGGGCCGACGAGCTCAGGCTGCCCGGCTGGTACCTGGGAAGGATGGGAGTCCAGCGCTTAGCTCAAGAGAGTGTGTGTGTGTGAGAGAGTGAGTGAGTGAGTGAGTGAGTGAGTGAGTGAGTGAGTGAGTGAGTGAGTGAGTGAGTGTGTGTGTGTGTGCGCGCGCGCAGCGTTTTTCAGACATTTCACATGTTCATTCCAAACAACATTTGGCGCTCAGCTGTTACTTGATTCTATTTATGTTATCCCTTTCCAACTTGAGCGGCGCACTGCCGATGAACCACTTCCTTCGGGATGAATAAAGTACACCCAGAAAACCAGCGCCATAACCCCAAACTGTAGGGTGGAACCGTAAGCGTGAAGGCAGGTGATGCTCCGAGAGCCGCGGGAGACTAACCGGAGGATGAGGACGCAGATGGCCACCAGGGAGTACGCCAGCAGCGTGCCGATGGACATGAGGTCCACCAGGGCAGCCAGGTCGAACAGGAAGGCCATCAATGCTGCCGGAGACAACCAACCGTAACAAAGATGTGTCATTAGAAGTTCAGAAAATGTACACCTCCAGGGGACCGTTCTGTACCGGTGCCACTAACATTTCATCTGGCCCCACCCCTCTGTCGCAGTATCGGCCTGTCCTTTGTCACGTACCATCTATCTGTGGACATTCCTTTTAGCTCATTCATTTTATTCACACCACCTTTTTAGCCGGGTGTGTAGGTCGTGGTTCCACTGGCAGCGCTCGCACCATCGACGCTCAAAACCTTCATAACCACCCCCCCGCTACCTCCCTAGAACAAGTGTTTGGGGAGAACCCTAATATATCTGCTGTTCTATCTTCTTTACCAAGGAAACATGGACCTTTTTGGTCCCCGTCTAGAGCCCTGATCTCTATAAGCAGCAACTAAACGTCTAGATCCAGAATGTCCTCATGATAAGGATGGAGAAAATAGGATTGAAAGGGGGTCTGTAAGCCAAATGAAGAGCGACAGGAATAACCACACACTACGCCCCAGATCAAATACTATAATACTAAATACTATCAAGCCAAACTCAGCGGTGTGTGTGGCGGCGTACCAGCCACGATGCCCGACACGATGGTGGCCAGCAGGGGGGTCTTGGTGCGCCCATTGATCTGGGAGAGGCCCCTGAAGAGGAGGCCGTCCTCAGCCATGGCGTAGATGACCCTGGGCATGGGGAACATGGAGCCCAAGAGACTTGGGGTGGGGGTGGGGGTGGGGTGGGGGGGGGGGGGGGAAAGGCTTTATTAGTCACTTTATTGTCCCGTTTTGGGAAACATGGCATTTTAACACATTTCTATGAGCAGTAGACAGCATCCAGGCGCCTTGGTCATTGCAACGGCCGTGTCAGGAATATTAACCCGCTATGACCGAACACCTCAAAAGGTGACCCATATAGTCAATAGTGACGGCATTGAGTACGAAGCAAGGGGGGGGGGGGAGATGCTCGTATCGTTCCAACAAACAACTGGCGTCAGCGACAACGGATGGATTGGGCACCGACCGTAAATGCGCGTATATCTTTGTCTGCTCATTCGGTTTCTCCCTCCCCCCCCCCCCCCCCCCCCCACCGAGCGGTTAGCGCCGAGACGAGCGGAGAGGCGGGCGTCTCACCTGGTGGAGAGGGCGCACAGGGAGCCCACGGCCACGATGTAGCGGGCGGGCGCCCAGCCCACGTGGCTGAAGGCCTCGGGGAGGGGGCTCTGCTTGTTGAGCTGGTAGTAGGGCATCATCATGGTGAGCGCCGCCGACACGCCGAAGTAGGCGAAGAAGCAGATGAGCAGGGAGGCCACGATGCCGATGGGGATGGAACGCATGGGGTTCTTGGCTTCCTCGCCTGGGGGAGGGGGGGGGGGGGGGGGGGGGGGGGGAGCACATGATGATTAGATAGCTGCCTTTGGTCACGATGAATAAGAACGCAATGCCAGACAGCAGGGAGGGGTTGTCAAAGTTTTGTCGTATAAAAAAGAAAACAGGAACATGTGCGGGGTCGGCTTGGCTCAGGAGGTAGAGCGGGTTGACTTGAAACCGGAAGGGTTGCTGGTTTGATCCCCGGCTCCTCCCTAGCTGAGCGTCGAGGTGTCCCAGAGCGAGACACCTCACCCTGACTGCTCCCGACGCGCCGGCCGTCGCCTTGCGCGTGTGTGTGTGTGTGTGTGTGTGTGTGTGTGTGTGTGTGTGTGTGTGTGTGTGTGTGTGTGTGTGTGTGTGTGTGTGTGTGTGTGTGTGTGTGTGTGTGTGTGTGTGTGTGTGTGTGTGTGTGTGTGTGATCTAAATCCATTTCCAGAGATTTGTGTGAGTACGTAGCCCAGCTATGTTGACTCCCCAGGTCAGAAAAAGGAAGGCGCTCACTTGTTGTGGCGATGCAGTCGAAGCCAACAAAGGCGTAGAAGCAGGTGGCGGCGCCAGACAGAATGCCGCTCAGCCCGAAGGGCGCGAAGCCGCCAACACCAAAGTCCTTCTTGACGCTGGAAAACATGGCGCAGGAGGGCAGCGTTAAAACACACACACACACACACACACACACACACACACACACACACACACACACACTGTTTTTCAACGTACATGCATTTCAAAGCTCTCACGCTGACAATTCATAAAGCACACATTTCATTGGGATTCCCCCAAACAACGGTCACAACATGACTGGTATAGATTGCACAACTATATATAGATATACAACTGCATTAGGGTACACTACACCAGTGGTTCGCCACCGTTCTGGGGCCACGGCACGCCACAACCCAAACCAGATATTCAAGGACGTGCCAGGGAATGATTATAAAAAATGCACAGAAACACATTTGTGGGAGTGTGTGTGTGGATGGTGGCTGGTTTAAGCAGCCTCACCTGGCCCGAGTCAGACTGATTGGAGTCTGGAGCTGGGCTGCACACCTGTTGCACATTGAGCAATCAGTGTGCACAGGTTAAACCAGCCATCACCACACACACTCAGGAGAGATCTCCGGCATGGCAGCATGGAGCACCGTCTGCATGCCTCATTATATGCAACCTTCACAATAAACCGGATTTTCAACATCACCACCCTGTGTCCATTGGTTTGGAGGAGGCCGAGGAAAGTCACCTAGGTGGAGTATGGGAGCCACCTAGGTGTCGTGTAGTATGGACATTGCTACAACATTATTACTAGAATATGTTATGAGCAGTTTCCACAATAGTCCACCTCTAAGTCACAGAGACGAAGGAGGAACTTGCATTGTGTGGAATAATTACAAATTCATGAAGCTAATCCTAAAAGGTAATGATATTGCAAACAGGAAATACGTTCCACACGTGTTTCACTAGCTGTAACCCGTGCGAGAAGAGAAATGTGTATTGTGCCGAGAAATTCCAAGCAACCTCCGGCACACCATGCCCTGGTCTCGGCAAGGTGCCCTGCTCTAGGCACACTGGTTCCTAACCACTTTAGGTTGGACTTCTGGTTAGGAACCAGTGCAACCACGCAACAAGGACTCGGCGAAAAGGCGCAGGGGAGGCGAGGGGGCTACTGACTCGATGGGCTGTGTGCTGTTGCTACTGTTGTAGAAGCGCTCAAAGTCATCCTGCTTCAGGTCCCAGTTGGCGGTGTCGCCCTTCACGAAGCCCGAGACGATGACAAAGCCCAGCACCACCAGGTTGATGCCCGTGAAGATCTTGTTCACCAACGCTGACTCGTTCACACCAAACGCCAGCAGGCCTGGCAGGAGGAGGAGGAGGAGGAGGAGGAGGAGGAGGAGGCAAAGAGAGAGAGAGAGAGACAGCACCATGTCAATAACAGGAACAGCATGGCACGGGTTTCGTCACGTTTTCGCACGAAATATGTGTGTGGGCGAAGACTTTCAAAACTGTGTTCTCGCTACCAACACCTTTGAAATGTTCATAACAAATAACGCACACTACACCTGTGGGAGTGTGTGTGGCTGGTGGCTGGTTTAAGCAGCCTCACCTGGCCCGAGTCAGACTGATTGGAGTCTGGAGCTGGGCTGCACACCTGTTGCACATTGAGCAATCAGTGTGCAACAGGTTAAACCAGCCATCACCACACACACTCAGGGAGAGCTCTCCGGCATGGCAGCGTGGAGCACCAGCTGCATGCCTCATTCTACGCAACCTTCACAATAAACCGGTTTTCAACATCACCACCCTGTGTCCATTGGTTTGGAGGAGCCCGAGGAAAGTCACCTAGGTGGAGTGGGAAAAGCCACCTAGGTGGCGTGTAGTAGTGGACATTGCTACAACACCAAACCAGTCTAGTCCACAGTGTTGCCCGTTTGGCAGCTTTTCTTTAAACATTTTCCAGGATGTTGAGAAGGCCACCACAGGTCACTGAGAAAGAGAAGAGATCAGCGCCGAAGCCCCTCCGCTCACCAGTGAGCAGCAGGATGAGGATCAGGGCGAACAGGTCAGGGTACTGAGCCAGCACGTTTCCGGGAACCTTCATAGCCATGGCCACCTTGAAGAACCCAGAGATCTTCTGCTCCACCAGGTTATCAAACGTGGAGCTCCAGGCCCTGGCTACACTGGCAGTGCCTGCACAGACGACAGGTGACAAGATGGTGGCGATGAACACACGTACTCTGTAACGGACCCGCAACCAAAACGCTGCAACCCAACGCGGAGGCTCCCCCCCCCCCCCCCCCCCCCCCCCCCCCCCCCCCCCACCACCAGCTCACCGATCACGTAGGAGAGGATGAGGTTCCAGCCCGTGATGAAGGCCCAGATCTCCCCCACCGTCACGTAGCTGTACATGTACGCCGAGCCCGTCTTGGGGACGCGGGCGCCAAACTCGGCGTAGCACAGCCCGGCCAGCATGGAGGAGAGGGCGGCGATGAGGAAGCACAGGACGATGGCCGGGCCCGCCTTCTCCCGGGCGACCTCGCCGGCGAGCACGTAGACGCCCGCGCCGAGGGTGGAGCCCACGCCGAGGGCGATCAGGTCCAGGGTGGACAGGCAGCGGGCAAAGCGGGTCTCCTCGCCGTTGCAGTCCAAGGCCCGCCGACGGAGCAGCGCCTTGCCAAATCTGGCCAGCTGGTCCGCCATTTTCTCTTTTATGCGCGGGACTGTGTGCCGTTTATATGGGGGTGTATGTGTGCCTCGTGGCCTGGGTGGAATTTTTGGATGTCTGCAAATGTAGAGGAAAAATAAGAGCTAAAGCTTGTAGGGCTGGCTGTGTGTAACTTGTTTGTACAGGCGGGTGGGGCAGACACTGCTCCACTAAGTGGTAGGAAAAGAGGTGTGACGGGGGGGGGGTCGTAAGTAGATCGTAAGGCGGGCCCAGAGGTATGGCCGATCCAGTTATCGTGAAGTCATTTATGATCTGTGAACGACAAAGGCAGAGACAATGGTCAGAAAGGATGCAATACGGACTCAGTGGTCATCCGTGGCATTTTCAACTGTTGGACCCGTTCAAAAACGGTGTGTAGAGCGAAACACCAGCAGCACAGGTGTGTCCCTCACCTTTTTCAACTAACATTAGCTTTTATCAACATTATTGCGGAAGGTTGCTTCTCAGAGAACTGCCACTGTGATTCAGTCCGAAACTAAAAAGGGATTAACTCGAGTATTCACTTGAGTAAACCACCGTGTGCGAGTATGGTCGGACCCCAATGATGCAACGTCCCGGTGTTCATGGAGACTTTGTAGGCCTGACGAAACGCTACAGGGATGTTACACAGAGAGGCCCCCTGTCAAAACACAAAGACCCTCTACCCCCTTCGGCCACATCTGGCCCCAACTATATTTTAATTTGCCAAAGTAAAACAAGGATCGCACCTCTGTAAAAGCAAAAACCCCAACCTAGACTTCCCAGGCCGCCTCCTGTGGAGCCAGGCCTTCAGACAGTTGGTGAGATGTTATTGCGACTGCCCGAGGTTGGATAGGGAGACGCCTGGGAAAGGCGAAAAGGCTTTCAAACCCTGATAGGAGTGTAGCAAACTAGCTTGGGTAAACAAAGAGAGAGAGAGCTTTATAACCTATTGGGTTCTTACAGTAAACAACATGCTGGAACACATTTTTCCACATCTTTTTTTACCAATGAAATAAAGGTAAAGGTACTTTTATTGTCACATACACATACATATAGTGATATTTTTCCTCTGCATTTAACCCATCCCTCCAGGGAGCAGAAGATGCTTAGGTCCATATCTTTCTGTGTATTTAAATTGATAACATTTTATGCTAGTGTTGCAATAATCAGTTTTCACCAAAATAATCCTTGACCACTGCATCTGCACTCTAACGAGCAAAGAAACCAAAGACATAGATGCAAGAGCCAGAAAAGTAATGATGACTACGCCATGTTTAGTCTAAAAAGGCTAGACTTGCAGATATCTGCATCAAACTTAAATATGTGTGCAATCTACGTAGCCAAGTACTTCAGAGTTAACAATGGGTAACATTGTCTTGAATGGAAAACA
Source organism: Lota lota (assembly GCA_026745465.1). Lineage (NCBI taxonomy): Eukaryota > Metazoa > Chordata > Actinopteri > Gadiformes > Lotidae > Lota > Lota lota. The sequence goes on from JACYXH010000367.1 coordinate 1,428,009, forward strand.
AACAATACGGAAGTATTAAACCAATCCAGCGCAGTGAGCCAGTGACAGATTTGGACGCGAGATTGTTCGGAAACTGCATGTTGTCCCAAGTTGGGTAATCATAATAAAGGACTCCTTTAACCTTTGGCTCCAATACAGCATGCTAGGAAAAACGACACATATAAAAGATCAAGGGGACTTTGTGACTTCCTGCTGTTTGTCTATGCAGATGGATGGAATCATATCTATAGACAGACTGCCTCAAAAAAGCGCCAGGTTAATGACACTCATGTTTGGAATAATACTTCTGTCCACGTGCACATGACTGCAGAGTAAACCTTATCTAATGCACGGAATGACTTTTTTTTTTTATATCTATATAAGTAATGATCATACTTGCTTATACAAGCTTTCAAGTTTCAAAAAGGTGCTGCTCTGTTTCATCAGCTCACAAGTTAAAGAGAGACCAATGGAGTAGGCCTATTTCTGTTAGAAAATGCAGACTTGACCTTCAAAATCTGGCAGGGAACCTGCCATTTGGAGAGGGGACAGAGTCTGATTCACACCACACATGTTGATTTACTCTTGCTGCAGAAGAAAATGCAGGATGGAACATAGTATATACATATGTGTACAATTTGTAGAATTCAATCGCATTGTAATATTCTTTTTTATAGTCTACATTTTTTATATTCCATCTTCAAAGAAGAGTTGTTTTTGTGGGGTAAACAAAAGACGGTAAGGAAGGTAGATTGTGCATCCCTCCGTAGTTTAGATAGAGACAGTCAAAGCATTACAAAAAAGGGCAGATAACCCGTCCTTGGCAGTGCATTAGCACCAGCAACATAGCCAAAGCAATTGAGCTGCCATTTGACTAGCTTGCATATAGTTTAACATGTGATTATTTACTCAATTAATTTCTTGTCTGACGTTATACCAAGCCATTGACACATCTCAAGGCCGTGAACCTCGGCTGTTTCTTTAACACAAGATCTTGAATTTAAGTATTATGCTGTATTAATACAGTTAGAATGCATCTTTATATACATACATACACACACTGACCGCTTATTTAATACATCATGGCCTCTGTAGAGTCCCACCCTTGAAGGCTGTGGTCTGTAAGTGGCAAGCGGGGGGGGGGGGGGGGGGGGATAAGCTCCCAGGGGTGAAAGGTCACAGTGTGTGGCAGACGCTGTGCTGACACTGGATCTCTGCGCTGACTGCTGAGCCGGCAGGAGGCCATTCGAGGTCCGTCAGTCACCCTATACTGGCATCCGAAGACACCAGGGACACCCGAAACTACATGCCCTTATGCTGTGCGCCCCGCAGTTGGCAGTCATTCCCATCAAGCGACAAGCCAATCAGACAAAAACCAGGGTTTTCCCCTGGTTTTCGCATATCTTTTGCAGTTGAACATTGGAGGCTGCAATCCCATTGTCTACTTGTTTGTCCGCAGTAGTCTAAACTTTTGATATTCCATCTTCAAAGGCCAGAGTCTGTCAGTCACTTCCTGTCCAATACCCACTGGTGTTGCTACTATGCCTTATACAATGCCACCAATCACCACGCTGAGAATAAACAGTGTTCTATTAATACCATTACAACAACATAACCTACACCATCAAAGCGCTCCTCGCCCCAAAAAACAATGTCCTGTGCACTACGGTTAGGCACGAAAAGACCAACAGAGCCAAACAATGTAACGAGAAACAAAAACACAAGAGTAAAGTGCAATAATAAACAGGCCTGTGAAGAGCGATGGGAAAAAGCTACGGGGTGCCGGGTGCAGCGTTCCATCGGAATCATGCACAACCAATCATGCCGCGGCACAGGCACAACCAATCATGCCGCGGCACAGGCACAACCAATCATGCTGCGGCACAGGCACAACCAATCAGGCACAACCAATCAGGCACAACCAATCATGCCGCGGCACAGGCACAACCAATCAGGCACAACCAATCATGCCGCGGCACAGGCACAACCAATCAGGCACAACCAATCATGCCACGGCACAGGCACAACCAATCATGCCGCGCCATGGTTTCACGGGCTTACGCATTTTTTGGCAGCTTTCAATTACAATTTGTATTTGTGTGGTTTTGATGATTTGGTTTTTTTTTGTAGAACAGTGAGTGACCTCAGAAACACTAGGATTGTGTAACCATTGTGCGGTTTGTAAAATAAAGAAGTAACTCAACTTTTCGTGATGCATTTACTACCAAATCGGGTGTGGTTATTGCCCTGCAACATGAATCCTTCATCTGGGCAGAACATTGACATCAGACTTCAGGGGGATTCAGCGATCCCAGTAGCGTTTTGGCAGCAAAAAACAAACGGTTAAAAACCTTGCAGTAGAAAAGGGGGTTGATGTTAAGGGAATTTGCCAATTAAAGTTACAGCCACATCACATCCCTATATCAGAGTGAATATCTTTCAAATTGAAAAACTGCGTGTGGGAGTGTGTGTGGCTGATGGCTGGTTTCAGCAGCCTCACCTGGCCCGAGTCAGACTGATTGGACTCTGGAGCTGGGTGGGGCTGCACACCTGTTGCACATTGAGCAATCAGTGTGCACAGGTTACACCAGCCATCACCGCACACACTCAGAAAGAGCTCTCCGGCATGCCGGCATGGCAGCATGGAGCACCATCTGCATGCCTTGTTCTATGCAACCTTCACAATAAACCGGTTCAACATCACTACCCTGTGTCCATTGGTTTGGAGGAGCCCGAGGAAAGTCACCTAGGTGGAGTATGGAGCCACCTAGGTGGCGTGTAGCTTGGACCTTTGCTACACTGCGCAGTTCAATTGAGAACATATGCATGTTCAACGTAATATTTAATGTATCTGTAAAATGTCTGAAAAATGATAATAAAATGACTTTCGATCACAATATCTGTGCAAACGTTTCTTTTCTGATTTACTTGATGAGCACTCGTTTACTCGAGTTCTCGTTCGCACCCCTACTCGCCAGAGCCTGGAACTTCCTCTCCCTCTGTTCATCACGCCCCCCCCCCCCCCCCCCCCCCCCGTCACTCGCCTTCAACTCTTCCGCTGATTATCTTTTCAGACTTTGATTCCTCTTCGTTTGGCCGGGAACTGGTAGCTTTAAAAAAACATAGCTCAACAATGCCGGTAATTAGACAATAATAAATAAATGTTTATGTTGTGCTTTGATCCCATTTTCGTTTCTTTTTTTGGGACAATATTTGGATGCGTGTGATCAGCTGGCCTAGAGTGTGCCAAAGTGTGCCCAGCACTGATGCCCGGGCTTCAGACCGGACATCGGCGAAGGTCTTTAACCTCTGACACCAAGAGGGTTCCAAAGATCGCATAATTTAAAGAGACCTGCCAGTGTGAACCAATAAAGGTTTAAAACTGTACTTTATCGCACAACCAGCCACTCATAACCAATAGAAAGGACGCCATACATTATGGTGGTGGTATTTAAATAATGCGGGAACCACAGTAAGCTAGGGCCGTCGTCCCAAGCGGCCGCTAATCTGTTCCTTGTGGTTTTCACGAGGGTGCCCCTGTACGGGTGAGCTTGTATAATCGCTGCAGGCTTCAGCCAGGTTGCAGTGGTAGGCTCTGTCTTAATACTCTGGGCCGGTGCTGTCTCTACGTAACTCCCCTACGTAACAACACGGCAACACAAACACAGCCAAGAGCCCGTAATGGTGGATTAGTCCGTATCCAGATTCCCAGCCCATTTTCCCTGTTCCACAGTTTTACCCGAGACAAGAACCAGAACATTTTAAGAAGGCGACGGGTCTTTTCTCAAAATGTGTCCTCCACGCTACAACGTTTTGAGCTTTGAATGTATGGAGCGGGGTGTGTCACTGTCTATTCAACCTGTACTGATTATAATAGGAGACATCAAGATATTAAAAATGTTTGCTTTGTAATCAGCAGGCCAACTTCTAGGTGATTGATCATTTAGAAACAAGGAACCTTGATGCAGCAATGTTATCGCTTTGCTTAGTCAACATGGCCATGAAATGCAGTGTCTAGCCTAGTTTGATAATCCCGAGGTCATGTCAAAAGGGGATCAAAATAATGAGACGTAAAAAGCAATAAAGATAACAACGATCATAAGGCATTTTGAAGTGAGGGAAATGTGTTTGTGGTGAGGCTGGGAAGGTCAATGAAGGCAGAAAAAGGCATAAAGAACAAGGTGTTCAGTTCCCTTGGGCCAACCTTTGTAAAGCTGTCTGACCCTGCCTGTCCCTCTGCAGCATAGCAGCATAGCAGCAGGCAGTCTTCATTCTGTCAAGTTTCCTGAAGTCGCAGACAATGGATGTCCAGCTGTTTGAAATGCCGCAACAGTACGGAAGTGTGCACGTTAGCCAAAAATACACTGACATGAATTCGGTTTTACTGGAAAATTCGCATATTTTGTCCTGTGCCTGTGTGTGTGTGCACGTGTGCAACGTGCCATTCCTATAGAAAAACCTCTAGTTGGTTGACACCAACTAGCGTCTACGCATTGCACATTTGTGCATGGGCGTACTGCTGTCACTGAACTGTTCAGTGATCTCTTAAGTCAACGCACTAAACGTACAAGTATAAGCAGAGCGAGTATAATTACATAGAGAAAATCCTAAATGTGCAAACCTTGAGAGGTTTGCACATTTTAACTGTCTTTATTGTGCTTTTAGAGTGTTTGTTATCACGCGTGTATTTATTTATATTGCAAAAAAACAAAATCTGTGATGGGATCCTCAAGCAATATGTGGGTTTGTTAATAGGTTAACTGCATTTTCATCAATGTTAAAACATTTTCATTGATGTAAATTGTCAACACTAGTTTAGTATTGCAGAAAATAAATACAGGTGTCCAGCCTTCCCAAACTTACAAATATGATCACTATTTTTCCAGCACTACCTGTTGAATTCTAAATAGCATTCTGCCGTTGGCGACTGGATATGTATTGAATACAATAAGGCAAGTACCTATTGGTGCGGTTATGAAATAACCACAAAATAATGCACATAGCATATCCTTTCTCGCCCGTCCTACTCAGTCACTTACAATTCGACACATTTCTTTGTGCACATGCAGTGACGTTAATGACATTGCTTAATGAAATCAGTATCACTGTGTTGCATCTTATACACGGCTTGCAAGAAGCATGCCTTTCACGCAAGTCTCACCTCGCCAGAGTCAAGTCACCATCCATCCCTACGTGGCTCTCTAGTCTCACCTCGCCAGAGTCAAGTCACCATCCGTCCCTACGTGGCTCTCTAGTCTCACCTCGCCAGAGTCAAGTCACCATCCGTCCCTACGTGGCTCTCTAGTCTCGCGTTGAGCCAGCACCCACACCACGCTAGCCGCAGCTGTTAGCCGCCTCATAACAAAACATTGAGTAGAAACACAACACACTACAACAGTAACACGACTAGATACCATTTCTAAAATAACAATGCGTCCCAATATACGACGATTGTCCCATGTTTGCGCTCGGATAGCCTGGTATTTGAGACGTTTTCCGCGCCTTTCAGCACACCTTCGCGTATCAAGTGAACGTACCGTCCGCTTAAACGACAACGAACCCACGTTGAAACGACAACCGCCGTTTATACGCAGTACAGTCAACACAAAGCGGCAGTATTTCATAAAGACCACCCCGAACGCAGGGCCTTTTTAGGTGTTTTCACCTCGCCAGCCGACATGACAACACACGAGGGGGGGATTGCGTCAGGCTCGTCTACTACAAGGTGAGCCGCCGCCACACGGAAGCTGCGCGTGTGCCTTTCTACCCGCCCCACGGTACAATAAAAAGGGCGTTTGAACGCCATTGAAATACAGCCATCCTCGTTCTGTGGCGAAAGATATTTACCTTGTTGGGGATGCGGCAAACGGCCGAAAAGTTACACCCGCTCTTAAATTAAAAACAGAGAGCGCGTCCGCTTCGCTGATGAAACCTCCCGCTCGGCTCGTCCGTGTGTGGGTTTAATCTCTGTAGGCGGGGCCATGTGACGTGTTACGCGTATACATAAACAAACCATGACGGCATGTGAGAGGAGGGGCTTCTTTCCATTCATGAATGGAAACGTTGGGATTTATATCGTTTAGTTATTCGTTGACGTGTTTTTTGGAGTAATACAACAATTAGACCGTTTGCCATTTGATGCAAACGCACAGAGAAGCGGACAGAGAGTGAGGGAGAGTAGGTGTGTGTGTGTGTGTGTGTGTGTGTGTGTGTGTGTTTGTGTGTGCGGATGTGGGTGAGGGGGCGTGTGTGTCTATGGTCTATGGCCATGTATGGAACAAGAGTGGAACAAGTCATGTCCCCTCAACACTGTACCAGCCGCTTTGTTCCTCTTAGTTACCAAAAAACGGGGAAATATCTAAAATGTGTCCATCATAACCTTTATGTAGACCGTGTGTCGGGGTCAGTAGCTTCCAACCAGATGAAGTGGTAGCCATTGTTGCGTTCAAATCTCCACACAGCCTATGATGCCATAAAGTCAAGTGGAAGTGAAGATAAGTAGCCTTGTTGTTACCAAGTATTACCATGGTTTAGTGTGTGTGTGTGTGTGTGTGTGTGTGTGTGTGTGTGTGTGTGTGTGTGTGTGTGTGTGTGTGTGTGTGTGTGTGTGTGTGTGTGTGTGTGTGTAAGTGAACATGATGGTTGGTTTCATTTGTACAATAGGGGCTTAAAGGCCAAATATGTTATCAGCTTCGGCATTACTTAACCTCTTTGATATGCAGTCAAAGAAAATGTAATAATTAATCTGAGCTACTTGTTAAAAGGGCAGGCTAAGTAAATGTAAGACAATGTGAATTCTTTAATAAAAGGAATTGAGCATATTGCATGTGCCCTCCAGTCTCTTGTATCTCTGTAGCCTACTTTATTCTAAATTATGGAAAAAAAGAACTCGCTACTATCAATTACCCTAATATATATACCTATTCGTTTAATTTAATAATTGTAACATATCAAAGCGAAAAGACAACGGTGACGCTCAAAGGCCAACATAGTACCACTATTTCTACAACGTTTTCTTTGATTCTCTCTCATCCTCTTGCATGTCTTCTCTTTTCATTGTTTGTCAAAGCACTACAGACACGTGTTGTGTAACGTTTTGTCTGTGCCCAGCGACGCTGCTTTGGGTTGCTCTTTTCGTTTACTTCCACGTTCTCAAACTAAGCCAACTGGCTGTCTTTCCCAATACCACACGCGTCAGAGAGCGCACTGCGCTCCGGCGCTGGGAGCGGCAGCTCAACGGAACCTAATCCCCCTGCTGGTGCAGCACGGCCTGTCACGTCTGCCTGCCTTCATTAAACACAATAAGGGCCTCACATCAAAGACCGCGGCGACTTTCTTCTTTCTTTCTCAGTAGCGTGTATGGTTTGTAGGTCAACAATATTGCAGTGAGGTTACCCTGTTAGATTCCACCCCCCCCCCCCCCTCCACCATGCGTTATATGCGTTTTCCTTTACAATATATACTTCTATGGGATCTATGCATTGCATATGCTGTGGCCTACACTTCCAAGCACTTCTGTTTATCCATTGCCATGGAAATATGCCCAAATGCATGCGTAAGCCACAATCATTTATCCATTTACAATCACGTCTAATTTGGGTATAAACCTTCACAGCATGACATTCCAGGAAAACTTTCCATCAGTGACATTTCTAAACCCAAATAGGGAGACCATGGGGGGGGGGGGGGGGGGGGGGGGGGGGGGGACAGGCTTCATACAAAGTAAAATCTAAACTAAATGTTTCAATGTAGGAGTAATTTTATTGAGCTAAGAATTACACAATTATTTCAATGTTCTATCCAAATTCTCTTCCATCGAAAGCAAAAGGCCTACTTAAAGGTAAGCGAATACTTTAGCATATTCTGATTTAGTAGCCTATTGGTCAAATATTTATAACGTTTGGAGTTCAATAGGGTTTATTGACTCTTTAAAGATATAATCTGTATTCTTTACTCAAGTATTTTAACAAACAGATTTGTTCCATGCCCTCAATCCCTTTGAAGCAGATCGCCAGGCCAATGCAACTAACCGTTTGGGTTTAAACAATGCATTTCGTATAGACGGTGTTAGGTAATTACAGGAAGAAAGAAATACACCAACTCCGACTACTCTAGGTCATTTCTGCGTTTGAACACTCAGTCAAAAGAAAAATCGCAATCATCGTTGATGTCCAAATCAATGTTATTTGGACATCAACCTGCTTGGCTGTTGCATCAAACTGCAAAAAAACAAACAAAAAAACCACACAGCTAAAACAACGTCCCATGCCTAGCCCTGGGGGTAATTACACTGTTCTTCAGCAGAATGGAGGGCATTGCACATCAAAGCAGGCAGCAGGAATTTTATTGGTGAATACAAACATGGGAGGTTGCCATGACTCAACGTATTAATATGATTTGCAATAACATTCATTAAAAATATATAAAAAGCTGGAAATAAGAGCATATACAGCTGTGTTTCAGGTCAATAAAGGTGTTTCTTTTTTTAAGGTGTTCAAAATAGGTTTGTTGTCACAGTGCTTAGATATGGGTGTTAACCTGACTCAACATTTCCAATAGTTGTTTTGTTTTTTAACCGCCAAAACGAATGATTATACCAAGGTGGCATGGGGAAACCAAAGAGGCAATCCCAAATTAAACCTCCCTTTCTTTTTCTTTTTTGGAATGATCAAACAAAAACAAAGCAAAACATTTGGAAAAAGGTGGGACTCAATTTTACTGTCTGATCTTTAATAATGCTACATGTCGCTCAACTTTGAATGGTATTAATCAACAGCAAAGCTCTGATAGCGAAATGGAACAGGAGGACTAAAACAGGAATGGTTTTGAATACATCTGAAAACAAAAGACATTCATAAACAATGTGATATTCATTGTAAAAACAAACACAGAATAGATCACAGCTGTGGTGGGACAACACAGCTGTGTGGAGAATTCTCAATCCTGTTAAGTATATTTCAAATGATGTATATAGAATGCCTAGTAAAGAAATATCAGATTCATATATTTGATTTCCTACTTGCTTCTGACCAGAACAAATGGGAGATATCCGATATCTCTGACTCTCAATAGTTTCTGGCATTACCACCAATTGCAGCGCATGACACGATGTAGAAGATAATGTACATGGGTGGGCCCGGCAGTCCATACGGTCTTTAAAAGAGTGACAAAGAACAGGAGGGAGAGAAGGAAAAAAAGACATGAAAATATTTGTAGACTCAAGAAATTCCTTCAAAAAAAGTATACGGGTATCAATATTAGTAAAGTATGTAGTATTACATTTCAGCCCACTGGGTGAACAGTGGAATTTGATCAAGCATCATCTTTGTACATTTCCTTCCACTGTTCCAACAGTCCTGTTGGAACAGTGGTTTGCAGTGGTTTGCAGTGCGTTTGGCACGTTTCAGCTGCTCTGTTACTATTGGTTGTCATTTAGTTGCAGCAGTTTTGTATGATGCCATGTTGATAAGCAGTGGCGTGTAAACACAGAATGCGTTTGCTGCATTCAAAATAGTCAAAGAAAAAAAAACCTCCCTCCTACACTCACCATCGCAACGTATTGAATTGTTGCGCTGCACTCAGAATGATCAGACCGTAACCAAGACCCTGTTATCAACAACAACTGTGCACTCTAGTCTCAAAGTCTGCGATAGTGCGCAGTGGGGTGTCAATACAGAATCCAAAGTTGTGGATTTGTTCCTTTGTGGGCACTATTGGAGAGAGCTACCTGTCCAGGGCAGTTTGTGTGCGCTTACTTGGCTTGGACAAAACATAGATAGGGCTATGGGAGCTGCTAAACACTAGTTTGGGATATAATGGATATCAATTGATGGCCAACTGCCCGAATTCGGAACGCGTCTACACGGCGAGAGGAGGTTAGGTGAACTAAAACCACGGCTGATTTACATCTCGACATAGACAACGGCAACAAATCAACCTGGGGTCTTAACAAATTGGCCATATCCTTAAACACAGACAGCATTACAGCTTTACAACACGACAATGGCCTTGTCTACGCAAGCGCTTTGGAGCTCTTCAAATCGCGTACGAAAACGTCTGCGAGATCACGACGCGAAGAGAAATACGTTTTCAGTCTTCCCAGGCGGCAACGGTTGTTCCGAGAGATATAGTCGGTGGTCTTGCCAACGATCGCTGTCAACGCCACCTCCAGAGAAGGTGCAGGCTTTCCAACTGATCTTGGGAGATTGGGGAAACCACGGAGGTGCACATTTGAACCCTGTACGGTCAAGCGGGATCTCTCTTACACTGCCGTGACGCGTAAGCCGCCAGTCCAGATTTAGCAGGAAGACGGACGGTGTTCGTGTATACAGATGCGTTTTTGAATCTAGATGTTCTCTAGATTTATCATTCATGGCCCAGCTCTGCTCTGCTCTCACCCACAATGCATTCTGGTTGTGTGTATCAAAGGTTCTTCAAAAATGTCGCAGTATGTTACCACTAGGTGTGAGGTTGATTAGTCATTTACAATCCATTTCAAAATCTCTCCACTTGTGACATCACAACTGGGAGTGGCGAACCATATGTATAGATCAACTTCTCAGTTACCTCCCTAGTGGGCTGTACCACTGTGTCCAGAGAAAAGAAACACGAGGTCATATCTGATTTGACAGAATGAAACAAGATCATAGGGAGTTGTTGTAAAATCAAACAGAAAGTATGCAAGGTTGTCGTGCAGCAGATCATTAGAAGTAGTATCAGCTCCTGGTTAAGTATACATTATACCTAGCTAACATACCTGTACATAGTCACATAGCAAGCCACTTTGGGTTACAAAAGTTTACAAAAAGTATACCTGGGCGTCGAAGCATATGGATGTCAAAAATAAAGTAAAACTTACTTTATTCATACCTAAAAAGAAAAGGAGAAGATAATGAACAGGATTAGAGACACTGTGCACTAAACGTATGCAGTATGCGGCAATGTTTGGACAATACACCACTTTATTCCCAGTGTTAAAGCCCCCTGTTCTCCCATGATAAAGCCCTAGTGTCTTACTTTTCCGGGAATGTAATTGCGGTCAATGCTTTCCTCCTGTAGAAACATATGAAGACATCGCTCGTTCTGGGCCAACGGGTGACCGGCAATTCTACAAGCAAACAAACAAATATTTAACAATTACGATTTTAATTTTTCCATCGAAAAGGCAGACTTGTGGAATATCAATAAAGCAAAAGTCATAAATGCACTTTCAAAATGCAATTGGTCATTGGTCATCTTGAGACTGCAACCCAGAGAAAGTATTAGTACAATTGCCTCAGAAACAGCCAGAATTGTGCATGACTCGCAGGAATAGGCCATTACATGTCGTGTAATGGCGTGTAATGGCAATTTACACTCCACAATAACGATTATTATTTAGGCTGTGTGGCATGTTTAGACAAGAAACTAGCCTGGGAAGAAGACTGTCTCTTGGCAGGTGAAAAACCACATGGCCCCTGTACTTGGTTTTCTACAGACCCAGGCCAAAGTGATGTGCTGCGGCGTACCTGTTGATGAACTGCTCCAGGCCCACTCGCCGCTCCTCGATGAAGGACTCCTCGAAGATGCCCTCGTCCCCTCGGAACGGCAGCAGTCTTTTCAGGGCCTTACCTGGCAGAGGGGGAACTACAATCTGGAGGTGGGGGGGGGGGGTTCAGGGTCCACATGATCAGATCCATATCACAACTCAGGCAAACGGGTAATAAAGGCTGCTGGAGTTAACCGTTCAAGTTCAAAACCTAAATGTGTGCGTTGTGTTGAAAGGGAACTCAAGGATCATGTCAATCAACTCTGGATCAAGACGATAACAGTAGATGAATTATGCTTATGAATTTATGTTGCTTCTCGATCAGTACATTAACAGCGGTTTATTAATCCTGGGGGAAATTGTTTTAGTGACAATTCCTCTGCTCAGGAAAGAAGTGTGAAAAAACACAAAAAGGAATGAGGAATACATACAAAAAAAACACAACTAAAAAGAGATTCAAGGTTATGTATTGCACATACAAGTGACATGTGACTCAATGTAATGTATTTCACAATAGCTTCAAAAAATAATAACTGTAGTAGCCTTGAAGAATGCCAGCAATAATAGCCAGAGAAAATATATATACCAGTGAAGTTAAATGTCTGTTTACCTAGCACAATAGACGGCATTTGTGAGTCGGAGCAAAGCCTTGCTGCTTTTGATCGTTTCACTGGGGATATCAGCAATTAGGCAAAACATAGACTTAACGCTGGGCTTGTGCTTTTACAGATAAGTAATTAGATTACTCATCAGTTCGTGGTAACCATTAGCTAGCTAACCACACTGTAATCATTACCCTGAAATACAGCATTCTTATCTCCCCCACCTTACTGTCTCGTTCCAACTCATTCTTCAGCCACTCAAAGTCACTGTATCTTCTTCTCACACAGGAGTCCTTCAGCTTGAAGATGGGAAGGTTTGTCTGGCCAAAGAGACAAGGAGATCTTGATTTAACTTGGTTACTTTTGCCATTTGCATATAGATCCACAATAAAAAATGAATTGTGCATAATAACAAGAGCCAACTGTTAATGGGATAGTGATCGTTCAGATTATACATTTCTTTTAACAAAAACAGAAACCATAACTTCAGCATACAAAAATGTATACGCCCAAACTTTCGGTGTGGCTAATATCTACTCATGTAGTCTAAGGCGTCTATAGTGAAAGATGGTGGATATATGCATATATACAGGGTATATATGCACAGCAGACATCACTCATCTCTAACTCTCTCCTTGAGTTTGACATCTTTCTTATGTTCCCTGGATATCGCCAGTGCAAAACTAGAGAATACATTATTTGAATGCAAGGCATTGGCAAGCGTGGAGGCGTTACTATAAAGTCTAGAAGGCTTTTGCGAAATAAGTGTCTAATTGTCCAGGTTATAGCCTGTATTCAAGCTATATTTGTGATGAATGTGAGTTGGTTTTGTAATTGACCGTCTAGATGGAGAAAGAGGCTGGTAAACTATTCATATTGTCAGTTGCCTTTTGCCATTTTAGTGTGGGGCTATTTAAACTATCACCTGCCATATTTCATGTGGTTAACTTGACTCAATTGTTATGCCAACTATGAAAGTTATGTTCCTCTATATTTTAAATAATTGTAGGCTATTAATGTGATTTCCAAGCACTTGTTTACCGCTTTGAGAAGGAGGCCTTGAGAATAGATGGGAGACAATTTAGTTAACAGTGCGTTTCAAAATGACTTGATGGTCATCCACACTCTGGTCACTTGGTGCGTATGAGGTGGCTGGTCAACTCATGCGTTTACAGACATGATGTCACAGTGTGAACCACTGTCAATAACATTAGCCGTAGCGCGTTAGTCACTTCCAATGACATGACTACAACCACCTCCTGCAGTATACAACACCGAACAATAATAAAAAATACAAGTGTGTGGGCATGTGTAAAGGAAAGACGTAGTGATTAAGACAGCATGGGGAACTAAAAGAGCTAAAACATTAGTGAAATCCGAGGCCGCAGGAAATCCGGCCACTCGATTTCTCCTGGCTCGTCATTTCCTCGCCCTGCAGACGGCTAACGTCAACATTTTCGCCTTGCTGAAAGTAGTCCCAGCATGCTAACTCTGCTAGCAAAACATGGCAATAGTTAGCGTAGCAAAAAAAAAATTTATGCTAACGCTAGCAATTGTCTTCAGGCTTACCAACTGTCAACCTACCCTCATGCGAACTTCGTATGTTGTGTAACGGGTGCGCCCAACTCCTACAGTTTGTGGATCATAAACGTCAATTTCCAGAAAATTGCTAGGAGGACCGTAGGCATCCGTCAGGTCCTGGGGCTTGGAATGCAACCGGCGAGTATCGGCCACCGTAGGTTCTGACATTTTCGTTTGCTGGACGGCCAACGGAGAATCAGCGTCAAACAAATGAAATGCACCAAAACTACGAAATTTAACACGAATACATAAAGTGGATTGGATTAGCTGATCGCTTCAGCTAGGTAAGCAACTGGCGAGTGTAACTAACGACCGCTTTCTTGCGGGGACCAGCCACCGAGCGCCCTACCCTTCTTCGGAAAAAATGCGTTGACTCAGTTCCGTAACGTGTGTGCGGGACATATGCTCCCTCTAACGGACAAGGAAGCGCACCATGGGGCAACCCCCACATACAAGTAAGATTGACTCAACTGGAGGCCAAGCACAAGTGGATGAAGTAGAGCCGGTCTGGAGGGGTACTGTTTTATTTAAAATAAAATAAAAATACGGAAATGAAATCATACGTGTAAATAATAAATGTTTGGCTGCTATCTACAAAAGATTGGCATACAAAACCTTTTACTTTTTCAACTTTTTCGGCTAAAACTATTAAAGTATTGTATAGGCCTACACATGGTATAGAGGAGACCAAAACGCCAATTAAATTGGGAACAACAAAGAAGAAATAACAAGAATAAATCATCAGAATATAACCATTTAAGCCATAACTCCATAATAAAAATGTTCACTATAGTACCACAACATGATACTACACCACCAGCCATAGGCCCATGCCAGCAAAGGTTATAGGACTACTCAGATATCTCAGATAACTCAAACTAGCTGGGCCTGTGGTAGAACTATAAAGATTTTCTCATCGACATATGGGTGTAGCCTTTGGCAGGGGAAATGTAATCCAACTGCAGGCTGCAAGTTATTTAGAAACATCTTAAACCATATTTCGTACACTGTCACTATTTTGACTGCATTTATGTTCTGACCGTATTGTAAAGTAATAATTATGAATCATCCATCTTTGATGAGGTGAAAATGCAACAGCTAGCCAGAAAATGTCAACTAAATATCTTTTTACAAACAATTTACAAACGTCATGCACCTCATATGTAATACTGACACCTCAAGCCTCTTTTGCTCCATTTGCTGTCACCTCACACAGACATTTTTAAGAAATGCACTGAACACTGCATTGAGGTTTTTGCAATTTCTGCTTCAGCCAAGATCAAATTATTGATGCCAGTTGTCAAGTTACCAAACATTAAATTAATTAATTGATTCACTTTATCATCATTTATAGGCGTTTATTTTGAACAAATTTTTATATCTCATATAGCACTTCCCCATGAATGGAATTAACCATGCATCTTTGACATTTAAAACCCCTGAAACCTTGAAAATGGGCACAATGCAACCCGTGTCTCTAGCCATCCCCCTGCATTTCAATAGACAAACCAGTGATGGAGGTGGCGGAGGCGTCACAGGAAGCAGGTCCTGCAGGTTCATTCACCGACGGGGAGACGGAGCAGTTGGTTTGATCTGTGGTGACTGAAGATGCACAGCTGCCAGAGCTCTGGTCAGAGGAACTCTGTTCCGCAGAGCTCTCGCTGGCAGACTGGGAGATACGGCTGTACTCCCGAACAGAACAGGCACGCTCACTGTAGTTCGCCTTGAACCCCTCCTTGATGCTCTTGGAGATCGGTAGCCAATCCTCCAGAATTGAAAAAGAAATAATACCTTCAATATCACCAGAAGCCTATTTCCTGTTGACGTTGGGGAAATGATAATTTCCTCCTCTTGTTCTTGAGTAATGCGATTATTGGGTGCTCCAGTGATGCAATTACGTTGTTGTTTTTTTACTACATTTGATAAAATGTAGTATATTCAATATAGTGTTTTCAATAGAAAGAAGGCATGTGATGTGACTCACCTCTACGTTTCCATCAGCCAGGATTTTAGTCAGGTTCTTTCCGGGGTCTGGGAGAATGGGTACCAGAATGACTTTGAGCCTGCACACGAGAAGAAACAAGTTCTATCATCTTTGGAAAACATCGATACAGGCTTTCTCTATTTTACATTTTTCCTTATTTTTGTGGATAGTTGGGTTCAACTTCATTGCACTGGGCAAATGCAGTACTTTAGTCTTTTAATATTATAAAAATATATATACTTGTGTTGCATGCCAAAACAAATCTAAAGACCCTGAAGACTTTTGCTTGAGGACATTTTGAAACAGATTATCGACGTAATACAAAAAAGATGAAACCATACTCGGTTGGTAGCTATTACTTTGACTAGCGCTCGATGTTGAAAGAGATCTACGCACCTTTCGTGTCGCACAAGAATGGCGACCAACAGAAGGACCATGACCGACGACCCCAGAGCCCACAACACAGGGGTCCATGTGGACATGGAGTTACTCAGCAAGCCTGTGCATGACAGACGTTTGAAAAGATGCAACCTGCAGTCATTTATTTGATTTGACAAAAGTTATACATAGCTAAAACTGTAGCTACAACTCGAGCCACAAGAGGCTGCTAATGGAAAAACGCGCATAGTGCAGCTTTAAGGTCTTTCATGAATGCAAATTGTACTTTATTCATGCTTTCAAGACAACATCTTAATCCTCTTCACATGATTCGACAAAATTGTACGTGGGCCTGTGAAGCCCTTTGAGAATGTAGCACTATAACAATAAACAGACAAATATGTTCTTATTTTCCTTTCTTTTTTTTTTTTTACCTGTGCTGTGGCTTTTGCTCATGGACCCCCAGAAGACCGGTGGACTCCAGTCACTCCAGAAGTCGGACTCTCCACAAGTGCTTTCTATGTTGCTCCTCACCTGCAGCTCGTAGCGGTAGCGGCTGGAAGGCAGGTTGATGCTGTATCTCTTGTTACTTATTTCCAAGGAGATCTTCTGGCCAAAATATGATGAACCACAAGGCAAAGAAGAAAAAAAGAAAAAAAAGGATTAGGACTATAGCAATGAAACAGGTGTGGAGAAGGAAGATATAAATACAAATTATCTTATGACATCTGATGATTTAAACAGAAGACGATGACTTTGAAAGACACACGCTTATGAGGGAATTGCCCTAAAGACGTAGGCAGGTCTCTGGTGCACCAAAACATCATTGTGCTAATACTTTTCAACCGCTAGTAGTTGGACGTATGGCCGTGAAAGCAGTCATTGTATTACATGGATGTTTCATTATATGATAGACACGCACATGGACAGGAGAGTGTATGGTATCATCCCATAAGCACAATGTTTGTATGTATTCATTAAAAACATTTGTTTTTACCTTCCACTCCTTTCCGTTGATCCTGTGGCGAACTTGGCTCACAATACAGGCAGCTTTGTGGCTAAAATTCCAGTAGTACCACAGGTTCGAGTCGGTAGAATTCTCTACCGTCAAATTGATGGGGGCATTCAGCTTGACTGATTTTGACACAGAATACATAGATAGTTTTAGGATCACATAATACTAAACAACTTCCCAAATTAGAATCAAAAGCAAATTTGAAATGTTTTGTTGTGGTTTCCTGATTGGGACAGTTTAGCGGGTTGTTAAGTAGATTGTTTGCTGCAGCATGTGGCCTAAAATGTAGCAGTGTTTAAATTCTATTAAAAATCAAATATAATTTATAGATTTTTTTTAAGACAAAGTAAAGTACCCTTACAGTTGCCATTTGTAGAGAGACCTGGGAATCTGTCTATTAGGTCGTTTTGCTAGTTCATCAGGTTTACCAGACACATTTAAAAGATTGAGGGGGGGTGGGGGGGCATACCTTTTTTCTGGAGGTAGTGGTTCTGCTCTATGCTGCTGTTCAGTTCCTGCACCAGTTTGGTGGTGAATATCTTGGACCGTTCCAGTAATAGCTCCTCATAGGGATGATCACACCCCACGATAGTGGAATTCTCCAAGACATATCTGGCACACTCTTTGAACTCTAAGGATGGCTTTGGTTGAAACCTGAGGATGCATCACATGTCAACAGTGAACCCGTTTGCATTATAAAAACACAGTGAAAGATGTTGATGATGACCAATGCTTTAAACGGCTGCAGTAGGAGGATCAGAAGCAGACGTCCTTTTGAACATGCTGTGGATCAAAGCCTTTAAGGAGCTCATTTACTTTACTTTGGGGCTGACGGCCCATCGGTTACGGCTTGACTCACCTGCTATAGAAAGTATAATTGACACCTGGGCTGGCAGATCCATGCCAAACGCAGTGAACATAGTCTAAATTCACCACCAAACACTTCACATCTGACATGCAAGAGAGAATGAAGGGAAATAGTCATTTATGATGTGAATTAACCTATTGGATTTAAAAGTGACATTATAATATCTTTGCATCGACATGCAAAATCTATTTTTACTACTATTGCAGTAGCACAATACTGACAGATGCATACTAGTACATGAGAAGGAACACATGGACTGGGGAAGTGAGTACGAGTTGACTTCAATGAAAATAAAGTGTAAGCTGAAATAGTATTGGTTACAAAGGTAGGGCCACGTGGATTTAGTTTTAGTTTATGTACATATAATGAATATAATATGTAACATTTAAAAATGTATTTGGCTTAATTGGGATGTGTAGGGTGGTCCTATCAGGCCCTATAATGCTAGTCTTATGCTTGAAATTACAGCATGTCACAGCATTGGGAAATCTATTTAAAGTTTGGTTACTTGCCAACTGACATCAATAATTTGATCTAGACTGCAGCAGCAATTGTGCAAAAGCAAAAGTGCAGTGTGTAGTACAGTTCATGAAGTTCAAATTTTGTTTGTTTTATTACAGCTAATGTGTACAGCAAAAGTTAATCGAGGTATAAATAGTAAATATGAGGTGCAATTCAGTCCTTAACATGATCAGTAATCACGGCTGATATGATTTTATTTTTGAAAAAGAAGTGACAACGTTTCAACGAAGGCCAGAATAAACGTTCACCTATGTCGTCATAAAAATGAAACGTGTTTGTGTTGTAAGTTAGATTCACCTATGAAACGCTTTCAAGCTGCTGGAAAGCCAAACAAAACAAAACCTTGAAAAGACCTTGTTAAAATGTTAATCAATGAAGACTCACCAGGATGTTCTTCAGACAATACAAGGCCAGTAAGGCAGAGGAGGAGCAGTCCTACAGCCATGCTGTTACTGTAATACCCTACCTCTAAAACTGAAATGCTCATATCTGTTATTCACTTTTTTTTTTTTTACGTCTCATACTTTGCTGGTTTTTGGTTTCCTGTGAGCGGAAGCAAACAACGACGTCCCTGAAACATGTGCTGTTCTCAAACATCAAATCTACTTACATACGTTTTGATGGAACGGATGATATTTGAGATTACATGGATTCATAATTTGAGCAAAATCCTAACCTGTCTTTGTTTTCTAATGCTACATACCATTTGACCTGTAACACATTGTGTTCTCCATCTTATTTATTTTGTACTTTTTGGTCATCTTTTGTAAAAAAAAAAAAGTATCACAAAGTTGGCGTGGGCTGTATCCACGGGGATAATACACCCCCTCTCCTCCCTCTATGCCAAATTTCTTTTTTTTCTTTTTACATCTCAGTGGTCGAATTTGAAAGGTAGATGGATCGATAGATTATCTATTGTTACATGTCATTTACACATATAAGACAGTACAATTATTGTGTTCTGGCTTCTGCAGCAGCAATCAAGTTATAAACATAAATAAAATTAAAGCTGCAAGCAGCATTTAGCGGGTGTCGAGGTTTAGGCAGACGAGGCAGACCAGTAAGACTTTTACAGATGTTATACAGTTGATGAGGTTGGAATAGCCTCAGCTCAATTGCGGTGATTAGCCTTCGATGTTTTATGAAAGTGTATCAAAGTCAGGGTTCAGCAGTTACGCTCGTTTAACGGTTTAAAATAGAGTCATAACTGGCATAGCATGTAGACACACACACACGCAAAAGTGGCAAGTGCATTGCATCAACATTGCAAACAGTTAGGTCAGCGCTTATGGACTTTACATTGTACTGTATTGTTTTTGGTTTAAATCAAGGAAGAAGCTTTACTTTGATCAAACACTGTTTAGAAAAGTGAGAGAATAGTATTATATATTGTCATACAGTATGAAGATAATGATAGTAAGAGTAGTTGAATGGGGGTGTTTTTAATGTAATGACAGCTGCAGACACACACAAGTATTGTTTTTGGTTTAAATCAAAAAAGTATTATAAATTGTCATATAGTATGAAGATAATGAAGTGAGAGAAAAGTATTATGTATTGTCATACAGTATGAAGATAATGATGGACTGTTTGAATGGGTGGACTTTACATGGTACTGTATTGTTTTAGGTTTGAATCAAGGAAGTATTATATATTGTCACAGTATGAAGATAACGATAGTAAATTGATTGTTTTTAATGTAATGACAGCTTCAGACACACACACACACACACTTTAGGTTTACTTTGATCAAACACTGTAATGGATGGTTTTTAATGTAATGACAGCTTCAGACACACACACAGGGTTTAGGTTTACTTTGATGAAACATTGTTTAGAAAAGTGAGACAAAAGTATTATATATTGTCATACAGTATGAAGATAATGATAGTAAATGGGTTGTTTTGAATGTTGTGACAGCTTCAGACACACACACACACACACACACACACACACACACACACACACACACACACACACACACACACACACACACACAAGTATTGTTTTAGGTTTGAATCAAGGAAGTATTAAATATTGTCATACAGTATGAAGATAATGATAGTAAATGGATTGTTTTTAATGTAATGACAGCTTCAGACACACACAAACTTTAGATCTACTTTGATCAAACACTGTTTAGAAAAGTGAGACAAAAGTATTATATATTGTCATACAGTATGAAGATAATGATAGTTAGAGTGGTTCAATGGGATTGGAATCACGGCATTGTAACCGGTTTGAGCCTCTAGCAGCCATGTTTTTGGGCATAATTGGAAAAGTGAGATATCTATGTTGTTCGGAATTTCATGATGAACAACTTTTCTATTGTACTCAAGATGATAGGAGTCCATATAGATTTCTGAAAACGCATTTTAAGCCCACTCTGAAGGTTTTTTGTTTCTGGCGGCCATTGTGTTTTACCAAAATTAAATTCTGAAAATGTACTCTTGTTCGGAATGCCATGGCCAACAACTTTTGTATTGTACTGAAGATGATAGGAGTCCATATAGATTTTTGAAAACGCATTTTAAGCCCATTCGGACGGTTTTCTGTCTCTGGCGGCCATTTTGTTTTACCCAAAGTAAAATCTGAAAATGTACTGTTGTTCAGAATTCCATGCCCAACAACATTTGTATTGGACACAAGATCATAGGACACCATCTTGATGTCGACATAAGCATATTTGTGTTCGGCGTCTTAAAGCCACACCTTCTTTCAAAGTTAATGGCTCCTGGGGGCCTTATGTTTTATTGCACAGACATTTCGTGAGAGTATATTAAAGACATTCGTCCAAAGATTAAGTGTGCCAAAGGATTTCTGTGTATGTCAAAAAACGTAGGACCCTTACTGATTTTAATGTTTTTCACAAAATTCAAAATGGCGAAAACTCCATCATGGCGGAAGTCATAGGTTCTTGAGGCACATTTGTTCAGCATGTGAAGATGCATATATGAGCAAAGTCTCATGACTTTAGGTCAAAGGGGTCAGGAGATATGCTTGTTCAAAGTTTGCATATTCAGACGATTGCTATAGCGCCACCTTTGGGCCAATCAGTGCAATTCTTTCACACAGATATTCTGTAGTCCTCCTCTACAGCTGCAGCAAGTCTTCATAAAACGTGTTAAAAAAATTTTTGTCTAAGTCTGGCGGCCATGTTGTTTTGTCAATCAACTTAAATCTTACTTAAGCATTTAGGGCTTTGATCCCTGATTGTGTGACAGTTGGTCCCGCTCAAATCCAACAATTCTTCTAGGAACTGTGGTCATTTTAGTCAAAAACCACGCCCTTTTGATGCCACGCCCCAATTGGAAAAACATGGGTACCATCTTGTTTAGAATTTAATGATGAACAATGTTCGTATTAGGGTCAAGATCATAGGAGTCCACCTTGATGTCGATATAAGCGTTTTCGTGTTTGGCGTTGTTAAGCCACGCCTTCTTTCAAAGTTAATAGCTCCTGGGGGCCTTATGCTTAATTGCACAGACTTTTACAAAGGAATGATTAAAGATATTGGTCCAAAGATTATGTGTGGCCAAGGATTTCTGTGTATCTCAAAAAAGCTAGGGCTTTTACATTTTTTCATGTTTCTCACAAGATTCAAAATGGCGGAAAATCTATCATGGCGGGAGTCATAGGTTCTTGAGGCATATTTGTTCAGCATGAGGAGATGCATATATGGTCAAAGTTTTATGACTGTAGGTCAATGGGGTCAGGAGATATGCTTGTTGAAAGTTTGGATTTTCATGCGATTGCTATAGCGCCACCTTTGGGGCAATCAGTGCAAGTTTTTCACACAGATCTTCTGTTATCCTCCTCTACAGCTGTACCAAGTTTTATCAAAACTTATCAAGCGGTTTTGGCTGTGTAAGTCAAACACTGTTTATAATAATAATAATATCAGCAATAACAAGAGGTTGTCTTGGACTTCGTCCTCGACACCCTAATAACAATATCATCTTAACAATATAATAGCCGTAGGGCAATAGTGCAATGGAACAGGGACAGGCAAACAGGCCACTGGGGTCCATGGTTCATGAGCCTGGTTGCCTGGCGCCAGAAGCTGTCCCGTAGCCTGCTGGTCAGGTTGGGGTCCTTGATGATCCTGCAGACCTTTCTGGCACACCGGCCGTTGTACATCTTCTGGATGGAGGGAAGCCCACATCCACTGGTGCACTGGGCTGACCACACAAGCCTCTGCAGTGCTTTGCGGTTGAGGGCAGTGCAGTTCCCATGCCAGGCGGTGATGCATCCTGTCAGAAGGCTCTCTGTAGTGCCTCTGTTGAATGCCCGTAGGGTCTTGGGCCGGCAGGTGCGTTCGTCCCAGGTGAGGTCCTCGGTGACGTGGACGCTGAGGAACTTGAAGCTGCTGACTCGCTCCACAGAATTGAGCTGAAACCGAGGGTTCACTTACAATAGTATTTTACCACGGCTTAAATTAAACCAGAGTCAGGGAGCGGAACTATCTGTTTAATAATAAAAAATAGTATAGACAGTAGTAGCGCTTGTCCATCACAATGCATCATGGGATTTTTTGTTGGCGATACTCCGCCATATTAGGACTCACAAGAGTTTTAGTACTGTAAAATGCTAAATTAACGTACATATACCATATCCTACGCTAATGAAAACTTGGTTTTACCACGTCTTGCACGAGAAACGCTCCTGCAGTTGTCTACCCATAATGACAAATAATTTCACGAAAAATTACTGAACAATGAATTAAAAAAAACATTACTACTAAACTAACATAATAACTAACATCCAATGCTTTTATGCTTCCAAAATGGAGGTTTATTAAAATGGTTTATTATTATACAAATGATTATTTCATATAAAAAATTGTCAAAAACGTGCACGTACATGAATCATTTACTTATTTACTGAAATGGTTATTTCTAAATATGCCATAGGTTCGTTATTTTATTTTGAAAGAACGGAAGTGGCAATGTTTTGACGGTTGCTACGGAAGAAGCTCCGTCAATCGGTCCGATGCAATCTTACCAACAGTCGTACGATTTCTCGCTATGTTGCCATTAGATAAGCACTAAACGCATCCATCAACCGATAGCCACCATGCAGTTTATGTCACAATACGTTACAGGTGCTAGGATGTCGACCGCGTTCATGTTCGTGCCTTGTCTGTTAGCTTTCCTGCTAGCTGGGGGCCAAGGCGAGAGCGCTGCAATGGACAATGTTGCAACTGAGAGGATGGCCGAGGAAAGCCATCGACAAGACAGTGCCAATCTTCTTATATTCATAATGCTCTTAACACTCACCATTTTAACGATTTGGTTGTTCAAACACCGTCGGTTTAGGTTTATTCACGAAACAGGACTTGCAATGATTTATGGTAAGGTTGTGGTTGACTCCCCACCAATTAACAATTACAGTACGAGTTAGTAACGTTATTACTCGTTTTAATGGAAGTAAAACATAGCAATTAAGACATCCACGTGGTTTTTTGATATTCCAAGTTTTCCTTAAAACAATCACTATGGATTTGCTTGCATTAACAGCCGCAGGTGACACCAAATTGACAGTATAAACGTATAACCCTTACTGGTAACGTGCATATTGTCAAGCATGTAGTATAAACATGTGACCAATTATCTAGTCTGTCCCCAACTATCCCATAGGTCTACTGTACTGTAAGTGGGCTATTCTATGGAGATATCTACTGTGTCCATGTATTGCTGACAAAGTATATGTAACAGGGTTTATATAAAAAAAGAAAACAGGACAAATGACTAACTTTGTTGTTTTCCATTCAAACCGTAGGTCTGTTGGTAGGTGTGATCCTTAGATTTGGGGTCCATGTGCCCCAGAACATGAATAATGTGATCCCGAGCTGTGCTGTAAACGCCAGTACGGCCACTTTGCTGGTCAACGTCAGTGGGAGATTCTTTGAGTATATTTTGAAAGGAGAGGTCGGCCGCGGAAATGGCCAGCAAGTACAAGATGACGAGATGTTGAGAAAGGCAAGTAAACGGACCAAGAAACCAATGGCTTAGAATGATTAGAAAGATATATATATATAAGATATAATTAAGACATGAGTAATGATAATACATATTGGTGTACCAAATGCATTGGCTATCTAATAATTACACTACAAATAAATTGACATTTTAGATCACTTTTGAGCTCTTAACATTTACTTTGTTTCCTCAGGTGACCTTTGACCCAGAAGTGTTTTTCAACATTTTGCTACCGCCAATCATCTTCCATGCTGGTTACAGTTTGAAAAGGGTAAGCTGGACCAATACACTACAGGCGAATATGCACTAGTTTCCATCAAGGATGAGTAATAAAGTAATATTAAGGGCCCTTATTTCAGCACCAGGTGGGAGGTTGACAAGGCATTACAAGCCGTGTTAAAATCGACCCACTCAGATGTGTGATGGGCTCTTTCGTCCCGTTCTAGGGGTAGCAGGACGCGACATAAATATAAGGTTCTAGCCCCGTCACTGAAGGTCCACCAATCCACGCCGTCAATTCACACTGATCCTCACAAAGAAAAAGATTCACTCTCCACCAAAACAGAATTATATAACATACAAAGAAAACAATGCAAATACGGCTTAGGGCATGGAAAGATAAAACACACCCTGCGGTTTATACGGTCCAACAATCAATCACGCTTTTTAATTGGGTCGTAATAGCTCATCAACATGACACCTGGTAGTAAAATAGGGGGCCCTTTAACAATTATTCCTTGACTTGATAACTGCAGAAGCAAAATTGTCCATTCTATGTGATTGATACATATGATTATGAGGATATTAACAAACCTAAATACATACCTATTTGATGATGATACCTTATATCCAGTTTATATACAGAACACAATAGAATATCATTATTATACCGCATTTGAGTTTGTCTATAAAGTAGCAGTAATGCATTCATATGTCAACAAACATAATGATAATAATTGCTCCAATATTTTACTCCCGTCTTGCTCACAGAGACACTTCTTCAGGAACATTGGCTCCATCCTGACCTATGCTTTCGTGGGAACAGTCATATCGTGTTTAGTTATCGGGTAGGTTTTGTGTGTGTTTGTGTGCGCGTGTCAATTCAGTATGTCCCGTGCGGCTGACGCATCTGTTGGTACGTTGCCTTCTAGGTCGACCATGTATGGTGTTGTGTCCTTCATGAAGGCAGTGGGTCAGCTAGGAGGACATTTCTTCTTCACTGACTGCCTTCTTTTTGGGGCAATCGTCTCAGCGACCGACCCAGGTGGGTGTGCAGACACACAGATGGATCGACGGACAGAAATGCAGTCAAACGGTCGATTCTGCATGCTCTCCCCATGCCGTATTCCCGTGGTCATTAGGGCTTCTTCTTTCGTCATTGCCTTCCTCACATCCTCATAGGACATCAGGTCGGGGGACTAGCTATGCTTCTGCTGAAAACGACACATTTATTTGATTGGTCGTGCAGTTTGATTTAAGAACGCAGTCATAGTGTGATTTCTTTAAGCAGCATCAAAGGGATTTTAGAACGCAGTCATAGAGTTGTTTTAGAATGCAGTCATAGTGTGATTCTTCTTGATGCAACCTTAGGCGGTAAAGCCAGCTAGGGGACCGGAGTTCAGATAAATGAAGAATTGGTTTTAGAACATCAAACAAAGCTGTAATCTGATTGGATGCACCTCGAGGGTCAACTGGTGTCAAAGTTGAAGTAATTTGAACTTTCAGCACAGCGCCAAGGTGGAAAATCTGAGTGAGAAGTCAGTGTGATTTCCTAATGCAGCCTCTGTGTGATTTCCTAATGCAGCCTCAGTGTGATTTCATTATGCAGCCTCCCCATTAACTGCTCTGGATCTGGCCCCTCTTCCCCTTGCAGTGACGGTGCTTGCTATCTTCAACGAGCTGAAGGTGGACGTGGACTTGTACGCACTAATGTTTGGAGAGAGTGTCCTCAACGATGCGGTGGCCATCGTCCTTTCCTCGTAAGCATAGCAGTGGACAACAGCCACAAGTGTCTTTCTCTCCCCCCAACACACACATCATATCATCATGTATATATATATCTACATATTATTAATACTAATATTATTATTAAATCAAAGACTATTATTGAGATTTACACTAAACTGCCTTGGTCTACTTCCTGCATTGTAAAGGAAAGCAACAAAACAGTGTCAAATAGTAACATCTTGAATTAACTAAAGGAAAAATGAAGGGTGTCTCGTTCATTAGAAGGACAATCATTTTTTTATCCGTTATATCCGTTTGCTTTCATGGGTACAACATATCTAAATACTGAAGAAACCTGTTACCTCAAAACTGTCCCTGAGTGCACACAAAAGCCTGCGTAGGTGTGAAAAGGACCCCAGAAGTGTTACAAAGGCAATCCCCGCTAAAAGGTCCAGTTAACCTGAAAGTCCAGCTTCTTGAAACAGAGCCCTGGTGTTCAAACGTATTCATGAAGAGGTCTCACCTGAATGCAGTAAACATATATTACAGAAGAAACACACATTGTCAATGGGCCACAAAATACTATATTTATTTGAACTCATATTGGGGTGGCGTAATCACACACTCAAATTCAAAGGCAAAGCACATTTTATTCGTCGGCACATTCACATCGTATTTTCTCCCATGATGTTTGGATTGAACTTCCTCCTCCGTTTTCCGCCCACGGATGGAACTTAACAATGTGCTCTGCAGTAGTGACTTTAAAAATGATACTTGAACCATCGACCATGTTACAATGACAGCGCCACAAAGCTGCGAATGATGACAACACGGCTGCAGAAAGCTGAATGCTTAACTAACAGACTAGTTCCCTAATCAGCTGTTATGCTCGCGTGAATAATATAACACCGAATCCATGCCATTAAAGGGGAGAGAATATGGGCGCTAAAAGACACGCCCCCATTGCTTCTCTATTTTATCTGTACCAGAACTACCTGCACCACCCATGCATCAGTGAAGCTTGTTCCCATATCTTATTTATTTTATATTTTTTACCCATCCTCTGACTCAATTATTGCCCTTCTATACCGGTTGTGTGTTTATTTTTATTTTTACTGTCACCACAATAGACTCAAGCTTTGTGCGTTCAGGGCTCAATGTCCGGAGGTCAACCAACCAAACTGAAGAGTGTAGGATTGTGTAGTAACGACAGCCTTAATAGGGTACCGTTACAGATGAGCAGATAACTAAAAAATAAAAAAAACCTTCTGCAACGAATATCCTCTGCTACTGACTCACCGCCTGTATGCTATAGCCACCACAGCTCGTAAATATTGAAGACTACGTCGGGCTGGCAGAAACGACGTTCACCGCACTAACCCCGGTGTGGTTTTCATTTCACTTCCTGCCATGCTACAACCATCGTGTCGTGTGTGTCGTCAACAATCCGTACGTATGTACGCCCGTACACGTGTGTGTGTGTGTGCATGCATGCAGTGTTCTCCTGCGGTTCGACAAGCAGGCCCGGCACGGCACAGCGTCTGCGAGCGGCGCATCGCGGCCCCCCTCCTCCCAGGGGGACAATGGCACGGCCTGGCCCCAGGCAGAGGACGCCTGGCTGGCAGGGAACCAGACAGCCGTGCCCGGGTTGGTGGGCGGGGCGGCGGGCAGGGTGTACTGGGGCTCCACTTAGGCTTAGGGTGGCAGTGCTTTGATTTCAAACCCCGTTAGTAGCCCTAGTCCCCGTTTTAGATGTGTGCTGTGATATTAGAACGCAGCCATATAGTGATCCTTTGGACTGGAGCCCGGTGTTTGACTTTAGCATGCAAGGCCTTGTTTGATTTGTAGCATGTAGCCCCCGTTTCCTCCTTCGCTAGAGATCAGCTCTGCCCCTGAAGCCCTTGCATCTCTCTGTCACGCCGGACAGGGGATCGCGATGTGATGTTTACTTTAAGTCCTGGCACGGCCCAAATATTCAGATATTTGAATATTTGCGCTGCAAAGTTGTTTTTCCAAGTGCTTTTGGTGCTACTTCTTCCCCTCCCTGCAGTCTCATGTAAAAACAGGAAAGGCTTACAGGAGCTCAACAAGGTACCAATCTCAATCTTTCTAATGTCATCTACACATTTTATTTGAGATACTAAAATACGCTGAAATACAGAAAACTGTGAATAGCCATATAGAACGAACAAACATTTGGAGATTGGTTCGGAAAATAACTTATATTTGAGCTTGACGCATGAAAATTTTTTGGACAGCCCCATGTCCCATAATTAATGGTAAACCGCCGGTAGTGATTCGGCTCTATGTTCAGGTACATGTTCAGGCTGTGTCTTGGGCCTCATGGAGCCAGCGCAATGAGAAACGGTTGGTTGGGTTGGCCCTCCTGGTAGCTAGTCTAGTGCTTCTATTGCCCAGTGTTTCTGTAAGTCCTCGGCCGCCCTCTATGTGAGATCCTAAGGCTGCGTGTTCACGCCTGCCCTCTCTGGTGGCTGGAGGAAAACAAACTCTGGTGCATATTCTACACACCGGTGAGGTGTGTTCACGCGAGCGACATGCTATTTGAAATGAGTACCAAACTCAAGGAAAAGCAGTAAAACAATGACAAACTGCTGGTCTTTGTTAGTGTGTTTGTGTGCATGTGTGTGTGTGTGTGTGTGTGTGTGGGGGGGGGGGGGGGGGGGGGGGGGGGATCCGGCAATGACGTTTTGTAATCTTTGCGTGAAGATTTAGTAGCTGCGTGAGAGACATTTGCGCAGACGGGCGTTCCATGACTTTGGTTTGTTCCCACAAAAAGCCGGCGGGATGTGAAGACCGCACCAGAGCTCAGCGATGATTTCCCTCCAGAGAACCAGAGGCGTGAACACTGCCTCGTCCACTGGCATGCCCAATCCCCCCCCCCCGTCCCATCGTCACGCAAAAGAAAAGACCACTCCAAACCCCACATACCCCACGTGCTGCCCCTTCCCTGGGGTGGAACTGCGTGCACGTCAACCGGGGATGGGGGTTTGGGAGTTGTCGCTGACATTTGTTCTGAAGGACACAAGAACGGCCTTTCCTTGTTTTGTTTTTTTCTTGTTTGTAGCGAGCAATTGTATTCAGAATCAGAATCAGAAAAGCTTTATTGCCAAGTACGTTTTTAAACATACAAGGAATTTGTCTTGGTGATGTAGGTGCACGTCACGTTTGCCAGATTGCCAGTGCTCCTCCACTCTTTCTCACTGCCTTTTTCCGTTTGTGTGTGTGTTTGTACATTTGTTTGTTTGCTTTCTCTGTGTGTTGCGTTTTGTGTCTCTTGTTTTTCCTTCTCCTCGCTCTCCTCCGCCCTTGCCGCCTGCAGCTCCATCGGGTCGTACCAGCCCACCGGGGACAACAGCCACAGCTTTGAGGCCATGGCCATGTTGAATTCCTTCGGCGTGTTCCTAGTGGTGTTCAGCGGCTCCTTCCTGCTCGGGGTGGCCACCGGCGTCATGACCGCCTTCATATCCTTCTTCCACAAAACACCATCATTACAAGCGCCATGCTAATGGTACAAAACACCACCATTACAAGCCCCATGCTAATGGTACAAAACACCATCATTACAAGCCCCATGCTAATGGTACCTCCACTGCCCCTCCTCGGTCTATAGTTTGGTGGGATTTGGTGGTGTCACAATCTGGAAGGGTCCGTTAACTGGGAGGAGTTGATTGGACACTCGCTAGTGATGTCACAAGCTGCGAGCGTCCAACCGGCTGGAAGGAGTTGATTGGACACTCGCTAGTGATGTCACAAGCTGCGAGCGTCCAACCGGCTGGAAGGAGTTGATTGGACACTCGCTAGTGATGTTGCAAAGGGGTAGACTTTTAAATGTCTTGGTTCATTTGACCACCAGCATGACCTTTGGTGGTAAAATAGGCCCTTTAATGATAGAATATAGTAGTAGTCAGTGAGGTGAAATAGTTTGGTATTGTTTTTTGATTATTAAATGCAAATTTACTCTGTTACGTTTTATAAATATAGTTTTTTGAATGTTTTTTTTTATCAGTGACTATCCTAAAGTGGTTGTTTTGGTCGTATTATTTAAATATTTCTTTTTTTATCTATTTCAAGTGAGTGACAAGGGCTATAGATTGACTGATTATCTCTACACTTCCTGTGCTGTTGCCTTGACTTCCTGTTTCCTGTCACGTGACCAAGTTCACCAAACTGAGCGACTTCCCGTTGTTAGAGACAGCTCTATTTTTTCTCATGTCCTGGAGTACCTTCCTATTGGCTGAAGCCTGTGGGTTCACAGGTACATGATCACACACACACACACACGCACACACGCACACGCACACACACAAAAGTCTTTCATGACCCCTCTCTTCTCCCTCAGGTGTGGTGGCTGTTTTGTTCTGTGGAATAACTCAGGCTCATTACACCTATAATAACCTTTCACCTGAGTCCCAGGAGAGAACCAAGCAGGTAACACACACACACACACACACACACACACGTGTGAATATGCACATTGACATGCCCAATGTCTGATCAATGTCTGCTTCAGTAACCTCGGTGGTTCATTAACACCTGTTTAAAATTGTTCATTGAATTCAAATTCTCGAAACAACCCGACAAGTAGAAAATAACTCATATAAATGTCAAAACTCCACAAGGCTTCAGAACACCATTAATTAGGTATTCACAGTGTATCTATGGATACCTGTTGTTATTCTAGGGTTTGGGTATTATTAGGTATTCCCAGTGTAGCTGTGATACCTGTTGTTATTCTAGGGTTTGGGTATTATTAGGTATTCCCAGTGTAGCTGTGGATACCTGTTGTTATTCTAGGGTTTGGGTATTATTAAGTATTCCCAGTGTAGCTGTGGATACCTGTTGTTATTCTAGGGTT
Organism: Lota lota; assembly: GCA_026745465.1. NCBI lineage: Eukaryota > Metazoa > Chordata > Actinopteri > Gadiformes > Lotidae > Lota > Lota lota. The sequence goes on from JACYXH010000367.1 coordinate 1,459,269, forward strand.
TGGGTATTATTAGGTATTCCCAGTGTAGCTGTGAATACCTGTTGTTATTCTAGGGTTTGGGTATTATTAGGTATTCCCAGTGTAGCTGTGGATACCTGTTGATATTCTAGGGTTTGGGTATTATTAGGTATTCCCAGTGTAGCTGTAGATACCTGTTGTTATTGTGGGGTTTGGGTATTATTAGGTATTCCCAGTGTAGCTGTGGATACCTGTTGTTATTCTAGGGTTTGGGTATTATTAGGTATTCCCAGTGTAGCTGTAGATACCTGTTGTTATTGTGGGGTTTGGGTATTATTATTCCGGATTGGTAACGCTTATATCTCCGCGGTGGACTGGTCAAACGTTTTCCCATAGGGGACGCTATAGCTTCCGGTCAAAGTTAAACGCTTGGCACGTCCGCCCCGATGGATATACAATTCTTTTGGCATGCTGAACATTTCTGGCTCTTGGACCCATAATGTTCATCAGGATAGATTTTGCTCTACAGTCAAACTTTTGGGAAAACTTCAAAAATCTTCTTCAGAACCATAGCTTTAAATAAAAAAACATATTCAGACACACGTTTTCATGTACATGATCTATGGACTTGCCTGACTAAAATGTGTTGAATTGGTATTGATTGTGTAAACAATGGCCGAGTTATGGCAGATTCAATAAATGCTGATTAGCGAACATCATCTTATCAAGTGTGTGTGTTTTTGGAGTGATGATTCGCTTGAAAAGGGCGGCCACTGGGACAGGCGGTGCGTGGGCTGTGAATACCTTGTGTGACTGCTTGCAGTCCTAGTATTATTTTACTATTTTTTAACTTGTTGTAATTGTGTTATTTTTACTGGTGTTATAAACACCAACCGTATTTTCACAGTTTTGACATTTTGATGGGATTAAGTTTGTCAACCATATTCATCTTCTTTTTTTTTTCTCCCAGCTGTTTGAGTTGCTGAACTTCTTGGCGGAGAACTTCATCTTCTCCTACATGGGCCTGACGCTGTTCTCCTTCCAGTCCCACGTCTTCAACCCACTCTTCATCATCGGAGCCTTCGTATCCTTTACACACACAAACACACACGCACAAGCATGTGCGCAAGACTAAGTGGCAACACTTTATAACAAGGTTCAGTCACAGGTCATTTAGAAGCCTTTAGTCAATGATGAACGAATCATTAACAAAACATTAATATACATTTGTAGATGATAAATAAGAGCTCAGCCTACCAGTCTACCCAGTGGACCGTACCAACTTGTTAGGCTGGTCTGTCCATCATACATGTGGGTGGACACTCCCACTTGTGATGTCACTAGAGGGTCGACTTTACATGGCTTGTTGTGGCTAATCACATCACAGCTGGTGGTTGGGTTCCTTTAACATGGCTCTTAGTAATCATCTACAAATGTATATTAATGAAGTTTTGTTGATGATTAGTTAATCTGTAGCTAAAGGCTAGTGCCCTATGCTGGTTATTCTCAACACCTTATTTGGGGGTTTGGATTCTTCTTGTTGAAAACAGTTAAATCTGAGATAAAAAAAAAAAAGTTGATGTATAATTTACTAAACTATACTATAGTTCTACTACTTTATGAAGATTGGTAAACATATATTGATCAATATATATCCTTCATTGAGGGGGAGCCCTGGGCCCTGTTACAAGAACTGGATTTCCAGGTAACCGGATGTGTTTGGTCACAGTTCAGGGGAAGCGTGCGTTCTAGGTTTCAGATGCCGTGGCGACTCATGCCGTGAGCCTGAGGCAAACCACAGCAGATTAGCCTCGAGGTAACGCCAAAAAGGGATAGTATTTCAAGGTGAATCGTTTTTCCCTCCTTCGGTAGAACGTAACCTTGACAGTCAGCTTAACGGGTCTAAACTGAAGTCGACTTAAGGCGACTGCTTTACCTGAGACTCGATAAGTGTGTCAACTTCCCGCACGTCTACAGCAGGCCTCTCAAGCAGTGCTTTATGGGACACACCAAGTCCCTTTTCTGCCGCGCTCGACGGCTGGCGAGCCGGAAAACCACCAGAATCAAACCAAAAAAGACGAATAAACATAATCCATGTTGTTTTGTAATGCGACGTGACGAATGTTCAAAGCATTTCACTACAGTAAGCTGTATGTCAAACTACAGCTTCACTCTTCTACAAATTAAACGGTTGAATATAAGCCCACTATTACAATACACGTTTTTGTTATTTTGATCAAGACATAAAAAAAGTCTGCGTAAAGGTCCATTTCATCAAGTAGTCCCGCAGAGGCTGTCCATCCAGCTGAAGACTAGACTTCAGCCAATAAAAGCGCGCACGGCAATGACGGCTTGGGAACACCCTGACCCATCGCACGTTCAGGGTGCAGTGGATGGTGGAAGCCTGTCATGAGCACACATCTTTCAGGTTCCACCCATCCGCGATGGAGGGGGAACACGGTCCCATTTAAGTCGGCTGTTCTGAAACACTGAAAAGTCCAGACAGCGCAGGGAATCACTTCGCTTGACTCGGAGTGTTGTTTGTGCGGCGTTGGCCCTTGACTTCACCCGACCACCGTGTAAGATGGCGGTGTTCCTGGGCAGGGCGGCGAACATCTACCCTCTGTCCTTCCTGATCAACCTGGGTCGCAAGCACAAGATCCGCTCCAACTTCCAGCATGTCATGATGTTCGCAGGTACTGTGAAGCCGCCGCTAGGTTAATGCTGAGCCTTGAGTGTCTTTCTAGTGTGAACAGTGTACCCTGCATCTCTGATCGCCTGCCTCTGTGTTGCGAACCCACTCGAGCGCTCTCTCTCCGGTGACCAGGGGCCGTCCGCTGGAAAGCGCGTCAGGCTTCCGTCGCTGTAGTGTGCGCGCGCCGTGGGAAGTAGACAAACATTTTCCCCACGCATCCTCCCGACACAAATACCGCGTGGATGATTACGTCCGCGTCTGTTAATAGTTGGAATTGGGGCTAAGTATGAACCGGTTTGAAGAAAGACTTGATGGTATCGTGAGGGACTATGTGTCAGGGCTCAGGCAGGGGGTAGCGGGACTCGTGGAGATGGTAGGAACGCCTGAGGTCTTCAAACCGACAGGTCCACACACGCCGTGACCAAAGTGTACCCGCTCGAAATTGGCATGTCGTCAGCGGTTCGACAGCCTGCCGCTTCACCGTGCCTACGGTTTGAAGTGCCAATAATCCTCGCCCTTGCTCGAGGGTTGATAGGCTCATCACTGCATAAACCAAAGACGTGTGTTGCAGTGCTACAGGGCATGCCGCGCAGGAGCCATCGTTGTGCTTGCTTTCACGTTCATCTGTGTGGATGTAACACGCGCCACTGGTCTGTTACTCCCGTGCTCTCCCCCCCCCCCCCCCCCCCCCCCCCCCCCCCCCCCCCCCCCCCGTCCCCCCCCCCCCCCCCCCCCCCCGTCCACCCCCAGGGTTGCGCGGTGCCATGACCTTTGCCCTCTCCATCCGGGACACTGCGACCTACGCTCGCCGGATGATGTTCTCCACCACCCTGCTCATCGTCTTCTTCACCGTGTGGGTCTGCGGGGGCGGGACCACCCCCATGCTGTCCTTCATGAGCATACCGTAAGTGGTGTGTGTGTGTGTGTGTGTGTGTGTGTGTGTGTGTGTGTTTGTGCTATGTAGAGAGATAGAGAGAAAGATGTAATGGAGTAAATAGAGGGAGAGAGAGATGTAATGGTGTAAATAGAGGGAGAGAGAGATGTAATGGTGTAAATAGAGGGAGAGAGAGATGTAATGGTGTAAATAAAGGGAGAGAGAGATGTAATGGTGTAAATAGAGGGAGAGAGAGATGTAATGGTGTAAATAAAGGGAGAGAGAGATGTAATGGTGTAAATAGAGGGAGAGAGAGATGTAATGGTGTAAATAGAGGGAGAGAGAGATGTAATGGAGTAAATAGAGGGAGAGAGAGATGTAATGGTGTAAATAAAGGGAGAGAGAGATGTAATGGTGTAAATAGAGGGAGAGAGAGATGTAATGGTGTAAATAAAGGGAGAGAGAGATGTAATGGTGTAAATAGAGGGAGAGAGAGATGTAATGGTGTAAATAGAGGGAGAGAGAGATGTAATGGTGTAAATAAAGGGAGAGAGATGTAATGGTGTAAATAGAGGGAGAGAGAGATGTAATGGAGTAAATAGAGGGAGAGAGAGATGTAATGGTGTAAATAAAGGGAGAGAGAGATGTAATGGTGTAAATAGAGGGAGAGAGAGATGTAATGGTGTAAATAGAGGGAGAGAGAGATGTAATGGTGTAAATAAAGGGAGAGAGATGTAATGGTGTAAATAGAGGGAGAGAGAGATGTAATGGAGTAAATAGAGGGAGAGAGATGTAATGGAGTAAATAGAGGGAGAGAGATGTAATGGTGTAAATAACTGTGTTTTCTTGTGGAAAGCTTCACTAGCATCTAACCAGGACTTCCTAACCAAACGCAACCAGGACACTATTATTTATAAACAATTAAGAGAGTTTAAACTTATTCTACTTCAAGAAAAACATTCGTAAGGGGTGGAGCAATCCAGTTTAAAGCTATGATTTGTAACATCAAACCTTTGTTAGACTAGACCTATGTCGTGCATTTTGTGGAGAGAACGTGATAGTTGTGTTCATTTGGTCGCATGTGAATTGCGTCATATGGTCTTGACCCCCTAAACTCCAGGGAAACACGTGAAATCAGTAATCCAGTAGAGACCTCGTTTATACTCATGATATTTGATATCGACATAGCTTGCTACGATGTGCTACTTTAACAAGTGGCTCACGCCAGCCACCAAGCTAATGGACTGTTTCCCCCACATAGACTTAGAGGCTCATGCTTTTGTCAAATGTTTTTATCCGTCTGAGAGAACGACACTACCTGTATGTAATGTCAGTTGAACCTGTGTTATAAACAGTCTGTTAGGTCAGTTGAACCTGTGTTAAAAACAGTCTGTGTTAGGTCAGTTGAACCTGTGTTATAAACAGTCTGTGTTATGTCAGTTTAATCTGTATTATATACTGTCTATGTTATGTCAGTTTAATCTGTATTATATACAGTCTGTGTTAGGTCAGTTGAACCTGTGTTATATACAGTCTGTGTTAGGTCAGTTTAACCTGTGTTATATACAGTCTGTTAGGTCAGTTTAACCTGTGTTATATACAGTCTGTTAGGTCAGTTTAACCTGTGTTATATACAGTCTGTGTTAGGTCAGTTTAACCTGTGTTATATATGGTCTGTTAGGTCAGTTTAACCTGTGTTATATACAGTCTGTGTTAGGTCAGTTGAACCTGTGTTATATACAGTCTATGTTTGGTCAGTTGAACCTGTGTTATATACAGTCTATGTTAGGTCAGTTGAACCTGTGTTATATACAGTCTATGTTAGGTCAGTTGAACCTGTGTTATATACAGTCTATGTTAGGTCAGTTGAACCTGTGTTATATACAGTCTATGTTAGGTCAGTTTAACCTGTATTATATACAGTCTATGTTAGGTCAGTTTAACCTGTATTATATACAGTCTATGTTAGGTCAGTTGATACAGTCCAAGTTAGGTCAGTTTAACCTGTATTATATACAGTCTATCTCCTGCCTGAAACACACACACGGCCCAGAGGTTTGGCTCTTGGACATGCTGATGTAAGTACGCCAGGCCCATGAGTGTCCCAGGCCCTTGGGTTATTTTCGATTCATCTTTTTCAGTAAGACCTTCCATTATAGCTGCTGCTTCTGCAGCTTGTGCAAAGCCTTTATATTTCCTGTTTTTGACCAAGTCGTTTTTCCATGCTTCTTTATTACAGAGGCCCTCTATGCCCGGGCCCCATCATTTCCCTCCTCATCCCGTCTGTGAATGCTCGCCTCATTCGGGGGGGAAGGTCGGGTTGGGATTTGGCTTTGGTTTAAATATTATAATTTTTTACCATTATGTACGAATTTGTGTTTGGGGTCTAAGAACATCAACTCTCATTTAGCCCATCTCTTATTTAGTGCCCTGCTTCCAACCAGGGCTTGCTTGCTAGCTTCCGAGGGGCTAGTGTGTGGGATACATATGTACACTATCATTTCCTGAGCTAATTCTAGAATGGGCCTAATAGAGCTGGAGTACTCAGGACTCTTTCCTGAGGGATAATTGGTTGAGTGTTGAAGGTGGTTGAGAAGTGCATTCATGGCTTTAAGGATCCTTGGTCCCGGCGTTCCAGGGATATTCCTCCTGGGGTCAGAGCAGTATACACCTCCAGGGGTTTCTCATCTCCCCGTTTCTAGGAGCTTGGCCTGGGCATGGCTACCATCAGATGGATGTTCCTTTTGTTCTCGTGGGTTGTTGTTCTCCTTCAGTGCTCCGGAGTTTGCCTTTTAAGTCCGTGTAAGGGCTCTGCCATTTGGCAGTCATTTGGGACGGGGTTTGCTATTCTCCTTTTACCAGGGCCTTTTCTAGTGCTTAGTAGTTTCTATCGCGTAGTTCTTATAACGGCCTGCAGGTGGCTCGCGGTGTTTGGATGAAAAAGATCGGTCACCATCCTAAGTCAATGGGACAATTGGGATTTCACTCTCGTAATATAAAGAAAATAATTTTTATGACGACCGCTTTATTTCATCCGAGTTATTAAGGATTTAATATGAATGAGTTTTGGCCGTGGAACACTGCAGTGTGAGTTCAGTTATATCAGTGCGGATGCCCTCAGCCAGAGAAACATGGATCCTTTCCGCTGCTGGCTGCAAAGAATGTCAAGCAGTGGTGGCGCCCATAAGGGGAAGGCTTCAGAGCGCTTGTATGTAAACCAAAGGGGTGGCGTCCTGGACACTATGTCTATATCTATTTCACAGTCTGAGCGTAACTAGACCAGTTGGGCCGGCCAAAGGCCTTCACTTTAGGTCTTCACCGTAGGGAAAGAGCCGTCTTTAGCACTGATACAAATGAAAGTACAAGCACTAACATAGTATATAGTAAATATTTTTGAAGGGTGGAAGGGGCCACAGTGAAAAGGTTTTTAATATTTGAGTTAGAAATAAAAGCACAACTTTTGACCAATGTGATTTGTAGTGTGGAGATTGTGGAGAGGGGAGCAATGAATCACAGATCTCATCGAATGGCGGCTTGAGATTTAGATTTCACAAGAAACAAAAAAACACACGTTGTTATTCATTCTCCAAACAGCCAGTCGGGGGGGGGGGGGGGGCCCTCTATGAGGCCTCCCTCCAGCTTCTCCGTCCATCGTAAAGGAGAGGCCTTCTGGAGCATTAGCATCAGCAGCACACCCGGTGAGACACGTTTACATTCAAAAAGAGTCGGGAACACTCAGGGCTGCAGGGTGTGGACAAAGAGATTAAAGACACTAAGTGAAGACTTAAACACACAAAGCTGAGTAAAGTGAAGCAATTGACACGAGTGAAATTGTTTAGTCTAACAAGGCAAAGGTGATTAAAAGTGAACTGAGACTCACAATAAATTTTATTTTAACTGCAGTAAACTGTATTGTAAAAGCTTCGATTTGAATAGATTAATGTGCTTGCATAACACGTTTTGTTACCGATTCAAAACAATTTGTTCATCATGTGTTCGTCATTGTTGTTCATGTGTTTTTCATTTAGAAGAAAATCGATTTTCCACATTTTGTTTGTGTGTTGAACGTATTTCGAAGTGATCAAGGAATGTAAATGCAAAAGGCAAACGGCTAAAACATCGTACCTCATTATTCAGACATGTATCTGCCTACCCCACAACAATGTTGCCAAACCAGCCACGGCATTAGTCAAAGGAGACAGTCCAGTTCCTCCTCTTTGTGTGCCGGAGTCCTAACTTCCACTGAGCACCCAGGTGACCTCATCAGGTCTGTAGGGGCTCAGTCTTCAGGGCTGAGCGTGGCCAAGGGAGACCTCTAGAGGTCGGAACGAAGAAGTGCAGGCCCTAGGTCTGGGCGGTGCATTTTAGGGCAAACAGTGGTGTGACCTTTGACAGAAGCGTGATGGGATCTTGTAAGATGGATTTGACTTCAGGACATATTTGGAAACGTCCACGGGCCATGTATGGACTTGAGCTTCAGCAGTCATAACCTTAGGTTCAGTTTCCAGGAAATAGTATGTTTTCTACAAATCAAGGGTATGAACCATCGTTGGTAGACCGTTAGCTTCAAAGGGCTTAACTGGCCCATATTTGACAAATGTCCATGACCCTGGGGGGAAGCCCAGGGTTTGTAGGTGTCGTATGTGTGGGTTCTTTTATGACATCTTTCAGAATACATTTATCTGATGAGCCGCTGGTTTGAATACCTGTTTTTGCTTTACCTTCCTCAGGGTGGGTGTGGATTCGGACCAGGAGAGCTCTGTACGTAACTATGGACGCACTTTTGTTTTCTCTAATGTGTAAATAATGTACCACACGTCTACTTGTACTGGGGATGGTTGAATAAGTGGGGTGCAATACTAGCTAGCTCTACAATACTTGTCATTGTATTATGTTGATTAGCATTGTAGTCCTCAAAGGGAGACGTGAGACGTATGTAAATCGGCCTTAGCCTGTGCTACCCAGATTCAGACCAGTTGCTAAGTCAAAGTTCATCATTGTGCGTCCAGAAGGGGAGTTCGCTGGGTTAGCATCTGCTTTCCGCTAGCCACTTCCATTGAGACTCAGAGTTACAGTAGCATAGCTCCTGTACACACTTCTAATTACTTTCCAAAGACTTCCAGTGTGTTCTGAATAATCGCTTATTTGAAACTCGTGAGAGTAAAACCACAGCAAGATAGTAATTTGTCTACAAGTGCTATTTTCGGCTCAGTGATTTTATGTTACATTAGATCAACTTCGATCTTGTTGTGTCGCTACTGGCAGGCGTTTAATAAGCGACTATTCTGAACACATTGGAAGTGTTTGGAAAGTAAGCGTAATCCCCTCCCATGAGCAGGAGTTGGCTTTTGTAATAAATCACTGGAAGCGTCTTAACGGAAAGCACATTTTAACCCAGCGATCTCCTTCTGGACACTCAGGATTGGATTTGGATTTAAACAACAGTGTTTTAAATATAAATCCTGAAATACATTTGTGAATCCTTCTGTGTGCATTTATTTATAATGATGTGTGTGTGTGTGTTGTACTCATATCACCAGATGTATGTGTATTATACTCATCACCAGATGTGTGTGTATTATTCTCACCAGATGTGTGCGTGTGTGAGTTGTATTGTATTGTATTCATATCAACAGGTGTGTATGTATTGTATTCATATCACCAGGTGTGTTGTATTGTATTCATACCAACAGGTGTGTGTTGTACTCACCAGGTGTGTTGTATTGTATTCATACCAACAGGTGTGTGTTGTACTCACCAGGTGTGTTGTATTGTATTCATATCAACAGGTGGTGATGGCCGATGGCTCTCAGCGCAGAAGCACTAAGCATGAAAGCGCATGGCCCTTCAGAATGTGGTACAACTTTGACCACAAGTATCCTTCACTGTTCTGCAATCGAGGAGCCACATTCACATGGAATACAATGAAGCAAATGCTTCTGTGTGTGTGTGTGTATGTGTGTGTGTGTGTTTATTCATGCATGTCACATATTTTCTGTAATCTGTTTAGAACAAAGCTGTTTTGTTTAGCTGTGAACACTAGAGGGCACTCTAGAGCATACAGAAAGGCATAATTGAAGTCACTGGAGTGGCTCTCACAGAGCACAGAGCTAACTTCCTCAAATTGAACTACAATGTCTAACTAGCTCGTCTACCAACTACAACCTGGTAACTTGTATTCTTGTCTCATGGTCAAGGACAGGATATTAATGTTGACATTTTAAGTTACGCAAATCACCGCACATCATAAACACACACGGTCCTGATCGGACTTGCTGGAATTCCAACAGGCTAATTTGATTGTATGTGCCTGAACAAGATACACATGCATACTGTTGTGTGCTGGGTATCGATGTACGCCACTCCCTCACACCACACCGGCAGTACACATCAGCCGGTGTGACCGCACTGGCCCTAAACCTTATCTTATCTTGCATGGTCACGGTGAAACAAAGAATCCTAAGTCTGACAGCAGAATGGAAACAACCTCTTGGCTGTGCACACCCTTTGGCTAATATTTACAACAGCGGAAAGGCTTCCCCCCCCCCCTTTTTTTTTTTTATTACACCCTTTGTTCACCACAGCGTAGGCCGCATTGGATGCTAGCATTCGACCGCGTGGAGCCTTGTTTGTAAGCCCTTGACTCAAAGCCCTGTCGTCCAGCTACCTGAAGCCCCTGCTGACCCACAGCGGGCCCCCGCTGACCGTCACCCTGCCCGCCTGCTGCGGCCCGCTGGCGCGATGCCTGACCAGCCCGCAGGCCTACGAGGTAGGGCTCCCAACACACACACACACACACACACGCGCGTGCACACGCACTCATGCATACACGCACGCACACTACCACATGTGCATTCTCACATGCACACACACACACACACATGCACAACACACAACACACAACACAACACACACACAACACACACACAACACAACTCACACACACAACTGTAAGTGTGTGTTCTTGCACAGCCATTATTAATGTTCCTTGTTGGAAACGGGGAAGGTTCTTTGTGGCTCTGTGTTGACCGACCTGAAATGACCTCATTGTTGTTAATTCACTGATTTCCTAAGTGAGTATCAATCTATCTATGATTGGATCAGCGCAGAAATATTCCGACTTTGCCTGGACTTGTGGGAACAAAGCGATCCCTATGTTTCTTCGGAGATGGAGAAAGATCAGTGCTGCCAGCTGTTGTGATCATTGAGAAATTAAAGCTAGCTTATATAATAGAAGAATTTAGGTTGGGTTTGTGGTGGAATGTTAAATGCAAGTTTGTTTGAGCTGTCAATAAAAAAAAACACCTATTCTCATAAGATTTCTTGGTGTAATCGTTCTCTCGCATTCTCTATTTTTCCTCCAATCAGAACGAAGGTCGTCTCCATGACGATGACTTCGACCTCATCCTGAACGATTCCAGCGCGGGCTCCATGTACGCCGACGTCACCGTCAGAACCGACGCGTCCGGGGCCCACGTCACCGACAGTAGCTGCGCCAGGTCGTCCTCGGGCCCCGGGGCCTCCGGGGGGCCCGGGGCCTCCCCGGACCGGGAGCTGGCCCTCGGGGAACACGAACTGGTGATCCGGGGCACCCGGCTGGTCCTGCCCATGGATGATCCGGTGGACCCTGCCCTGGCGACCTCCCCCTCACGTAGACACAGGTTCTAGGTCGAGCTCTACACCTTAAGGAGCTGCAGGTGTTGCACCTGCTCTGGGTCTGCTGGTTCCCCAACAGAGCGATATGTGTTGCTTCAAGGTATAGGATTTTAGTGTGGAAAGGATTAGTGCTTTTGACCGTGGCAGCAAGACCTATAAGCACCAAGCAAAGCATGTAAACAGGTACATCAACGGTAACGCGCTCGTGGCTGAGATGTAGCATTAAAATGACCTCCGATGTCAAAGAAATCTACCTAAAAAGTACATCAAGGGATTTATCTCCCCAGGATTGGTAGTATATACTAAATATTGCAATTAAGGCATGAATATCATCCAATACAAGGTATTACTTTCTTCTCGTGTGCAGCTTGAGTGTATCCGCTTCCTCAAATCAACGCGAATGCTGATCTTTTGTTTTTGGAAAGGGCGGCTAGATTGGTCGATTAGTCTCTTCTCTGCTCGACCACCTTGACATCAGCGTGAGGCCCAATGGGTCAGTGTTGTATTTCTCCTCCCAATATGCAGCATGGCTTTGAGTTACACAACATGACAGCGCATGTTGTGGTCCACCACACAAGGCCCGTGACTCGATCACATTCCAAGGAGGACTTTGAAGTTCAATCTCTCACGCCATTGGATGTAATAATAACCTCCTGTTTTAAGCCAATGGGCAGCTGAGAACGGGGTTTGGGATGCATATTGATTGTGATTTGGGTAAGGACATAATAAGGGAAGATCAATGTTTTTTATAAGAAGTAAAGTAGTTAGTAAACAATTTAACTTAATGATTCAACAGTACAATTTGAACTCCTACCTACTACTGCGTTTGATTTTCACTCCTAATCTACAGATTTATTTATTGCTCGAAGCAAATGAAAGAAATTCGATCTTTATTTAAGGATTTATTTGATGTAGTTCATTTGTGTTTGTGTGTGTGTTTTGTTGTGTCACTTTCTAATGATAATTTGTAATATAATAATACTGAAATATCCATACTGTAAACAGTATGAAAGCCTACTTGAAAGAGAACCAACTAAAGAAGGAGAGTGAATCACTTGAAAGAGAACCAACTAAAGAAGGAGAGTGAATCACTCTCTCCACGACGGGGCTTTGATACAAGGTAAACGTCCCCCAGTTAGAGTGATGTGTGGGCCCCTGTAGCAGGCGCTAAGTACGCTAATCGCTCATGCTATGTCGTTTGACTAATAGATGCTAATGAGTGTACTAATGAGTGCATTCTTGTCTGAATCAATTAGAAGAAACGTTTGGTTACATTTATTTGGATTCATGTAATTTTTATGTTATTTTTTCTTTTGTTTCCTGTTGTATCGTTTCAACTTTTCCCTGACTAAGCAACTGCCAAGTCTTTGCAAAGTGTGACATCAAACACACATCATCTTCGAAGACTACTTTGAGGGCTGATCGGACTGTTTTGATTCAAAGTGCCTGTGTAGAGAAAGAAACTTTATTTTGACTTGTACATATTTGGTTGGCTCATGTGTAGTAAGGTGCCCCTTTATAACAATGATTCAACTGTTCCTCCATAGATGTTCAATGATTTCGCTCAATGATTTCTTAAAAGTTGTGTTACCTTCACCTCTCACCTCATAAGAAATGTTCTACTTGTCCAAGGATCCCGTTTAATATTTACTCAGGTTATTAGCAATTTTAATTCAGTGGCTTCCAAATATGGTCCTATTTCTATTTATTTATTTTTGTTTCAAATCGGCTATTGAATGTAAATATATATTTCTTGTATTGAAACGGTGGAAAGATTTTAACATAACGTTTTTTTTTTTCTCTTTCCTAACTCGATCGGAAAGGAGGGATATTTTATATCAACCACCAGCTGGCCCAAATATTATGGTCATACAAATATCATGGTCATACAAATATTATGGTCATACAAAATGACCAGGACGTGCGTTGAACGACACAGCCCATAGGCCCATCTTATAGGCCTTCTTTTGCTTTTCGGTTCCTTAACGTTTCTGTTCACTTCAGCTTAGTTTTTTTGTGCTCATTGAACCCTCCGTTCTTCCGAGGGGTGCAGGAAAAGAAATGCATCGTTCAAATGAGACTGAAGAACAAACTTTATCACTTTAAAGAGGTGGTCACTTAAATCTCTTGTGACCGTCGTCACCAAAAACAACGGTTATATTTCAAAAGTACGCCTATTCTTGTGAATGCATTTGAACGTTTGGGACTTTTGTGGTACATTTGCATAATCTGTGAATGTCTTTCATATCTGAACCGAGTCAGCCATGCAAATTGAAATGAAATTGACCTCTGAGTTACATCCATGTGAATAAAAGTAGAACTTCACAAATCATTATGACTTAAATGTAGTAAACTCTTATATTAGGGTAGGTTTTCTATTCGGTGATTGATTCACCACCCCCCTTCTTTCATAGATATTCCTAATTTAGAAAGCAAACGTGTGTTGGATGAGCAGTGTGAGACAGGCCAATGCCAGACAGATGTAAAGCACCACCGTTCAACTACACCATATCGCTGAAGCCTCAGAAGGAGGTTTCCTAGTTCTCGTTTCAATTGGTCTGTTTTAGTCTTTAAAGAAGCGAGGAGGGGGGAGGAGGAGGATGGGGGGAGGATGGGGAGGGGTTGGAGGGGGAGGATGGGGGGGGGGGGGGGGGAGGAGGAAACCCTCCTGTCGGAGAATCCCATGCACCGTGGACCAGAACGCGAGGGAATCTCGTCAGACGCAAGTTGCCTGGCCTGTCATCCTTCCTTCGGTAAGTTGGACGAGATATTATATCTTGAAGATGCGTGTCGGTTGTAAGAACGCCTCTTCGATATAGCTTCGAAACCTGCGCATAACGTTGGAGACTTTTACCGTAAATGTTTCATTCTGGTGTCCGGTAGTCCTGTCATTTGTAGGCGAGGTGGTTCCAGATTAGACACGTTCGTGTGCTCCGACTTTTGATTCAGCCCATATGGCTGAACCACATGATTAAAAACGTTATTTCACAATGAAATTGCCTACACGTTAAAGCTCTGTCTGTCTGTCTGTCTGTCTGTCGTCCACTTTCTCACGACAGCTCAACAAGAGTTGAACACGGTGACTCCTGGAAGCCTTCTCCTAAAATCTGTTTTCGGTTAATAGTTTTTTTTCTCTCCTGCAGAAATCCGGGGAGAAAAAACACTGAAACTGAAAAAGGCACCACTAAAACCCTGTGCTGGTATTTTTCTCGCTTATGTATATGGCTCTGTAACCAGATCCAATTAAAATGGCAACACATCAATATTCGGTATTAAACGTTAAAAAAAATGCTTATGAAGGCATAGTCAATTCACATCAACAGGCGAGGAACCCGTAGTTCCTCACACTTCCTCTATTTACACAGACGCACACACACACGCACGCACGCACACACACACACACACACACACACACACACACACACACACACACACACACACACACACACACACACACACACACACACACACACACACACACACACACACACACACACACACACGATAATGAACTTGCACCCATATAACTTATCATGAGCTTTGGAACAGTCCCTTAATAATATGTCTCATGTGTGCCGCTCAACTAATCACCATAACCTCACACCCCACACCCCATAAAAATACATAATCTGACAATATAAGTGTGTTGTCTAGTGCCATGGCAATGGCGTAATATAGGACGATTTAAAGTGTCACATTGGCTGACTGCAGAAGCAGAGTGAAGGTTACATTTCATGGTCCTGGGTCATGTACCAGCGCACACCAACCACCAGCAGGGAGAGGGCTAAGCAGCTAGGGATGCTGTTTCCTGACATCCAATCAAATCAAACAGTGGACTTTCTGTGTTTGGGCATGTGATGTGATGTCACATTCCGCCAAGGTTGTGAAACCGAGCAATGCAAGACTGTGCGTGTGTGTGTATGTTGTTCCTCAATGTTGGCTAGATAGATTCTTAGTGTTGATAATGTGTGCTCAGCGCTAACAAACCGCACACAATGTGTGTGCGGTTGGTCACGCCACTCCTTGACAAAGGAGTGGTGTGACCTTAGTAGAACATTGAGACAGAAGGAGTGGTGACCTTAGTAGAACATTGATTTCTAATGGTCTGCAGTCTTAACCTGTAGTCATTCTTGAGCAAGATGCTTAACCCCTACCTGCTCCTGCTAAATGTATTCACTGTTAGTCTCTGCTTTGGATGCAGGAGTCTGCTAAATCACTTAGAACAAAACCAAGAAGGACCATAAAGGAATTCTTTCGTCTGTCTAGAGAAGAGTTTCCCAGTAACACTGTTCTATTTTTGGTTGTTGTTCTTGTAGTTTTTTTGGTTTTATTCCTAGATTATAACACAATCAATAGATTTTGGCGTGAGAAATGGCAAATAAGAAGTGGAAATTAGTTATTGATAATTTTTATGATTGTTAGGGTTATAATACAATGATATTGCTATCATTCATTTGAATGTAAGGCTACATCCAAACATTTGGCTGAAGGTGTTATACATTACAAAGTGTTATATTTCACAACAAGAACCGTGTGGTAGGGTGTTAAATACATCTCTGCTTTCATGAACCTTGTCTTAAGTCTGACATACGACAAGACCAAAATATAACTATATATATATATATATATATATAGCTGTTCGATTGGCCCAAATAGGACCTTACATTAACAGCAGGAAGACTGTAACATGGTTCCATTAAAGTAAATTAGCATTGCAAGCACTACTACGCAGGCTTTCAAATAACAGATCAGGAGAGACCTGTGTGTGCGTGCAAATTTGAAAGTGGGTGGGTGGGTGGGTGGGTGGGCTGTGCCAACTCCACCATACTGGAAGAAACTTCCTGTTTCTCGTCTTTCCACTAAATTCTTCTGCAATAAGCTAATGCCAACCCACACACACACACACACACACACACACACACACACACACACACACACACACACACACACACACACACACACACACACACACACACACACACACACACACACACACACACACACACACAGTCTCACTTGCACACGGTGTTGTATGTTCAGCTTGCATAGAGTTCTCTCTCTCTCTCCATTTTCTTCATTCTTTATTTTGTGATTTGATTTTCTAGACAGTGTTTGTTTGTTTTACTGGCTATTTTCCCCCCATAGTTCTATCTGACTCTTGGCATTCAGTCTGTCTGACAGCTTCAGCAGTCCATCAGCTAGTTTACTATATATGTGAGTCTGTCTGTGAGTCTGTCTGTCTGGCTGTGTCTCCTCCCCTCCCTGTGTCTCTTCTAGCATGTTGAACGCGTGTGCAGGTTCCTCCTCGCCAGATGATGTCAGCTCTGTGGGTTTTCCTCTCCCTCGCAGATCTTTTACAGCCCTGTGGTTGCTAGGAGTCATGGTGTTGCCATGGGTTTCTGGTGGTTGGGAGGAGCTGCACCCAAAACGTTGTAATTAAAAGGGTCCTGAAAAGAACAAAAAAGAGGTAGACATTTAGGTTGGATTAAGCACTTTAGTTTCCAAGAGCATTCGCTCTCTGCTGGGAATAGAAACGCTGTGTGTTGATTTAGTAAAGGATGAATTATGTACCTCTTCTTTCCTCGATATTGTTCTTTCATGTCTTAAGTTATCTTGTTTCGGTCGGCGAATGTATTTGGCAACACATTACTAACGCTACATTTCCCAGTCAGCCAATGACATGTTTCCATGGTGATCTCGAAAGGTCTCGTTTATAGAATGTGGGAACGTTGAAACCTGCAACCACGTTGTCCCCCCCCCCCCCCCAGAGCCTTGCTCCCTCCCTATCTCCATCTGCTGCTTGTGCCTGGACAGGCGGGCGCTTTGCTTCCCAGGGCTCATTGTCTGGCTTCCAGAATCCATCAGATAGCGTTTATCACGCCGGTGGCCCCGCACTGGATGAAAGACGCCTCCTGCTTCGTAGTTCAGCCCTAGAGACAGGCCGCATCCAAACACAATGTTTACCCCGTATCGCCCCCCCCCCCCCCCCCCACTGAGAGAAAGAAATCAGAGGCATGTTTAGGTTTAGATTTCCTCAAGTCATTGGGGATTTACAGGTCGGCGTGACGACGGCTTTTTGACCTTAACACCAATTTCCTGCTTTAAGATAAATAAATAACAGGAACTTATTGAGCCAGTGTGAGGTTAACTTTATGCAGGAAGTTCCCTTCCAATGTTAGTTTGTAGCGTTTGATGAATGGACCATTCTGTATTTTGACACGTAGAATGATCGCTTATTCTATGTATATTCTCTACGGCAGACTAAAGCAAATGTATTCAATCAGTGCAGTTGAGAGAAGTAGCTTATTGTATACCTACATGCCAATTTGAATCTCAATCTGACGGAAGGGCAGCCAGACATCACCATATTAGTCTCTCGGTTTTCATTTTCTGCGCCATGAACAGACCTACAACCAATCAGAGCCACGAAACGTGTGACTGAGCGCTTGGCGCTGCGTTGATGAATCAAAGTGTTTAGCAAATCCCGTTGGAAGCACGGCACACACATCTTTCTTATCAGGAAAAGCTTAGCGTGCGATTGTTTGATCTTCTTTTAGAGAAGACATACCTTCCAGTTCGTTTACTACTGTAGCAGAGTCAGCAGAGTCAACGCACAATTCTGTGGCAGCCATCTTGGTCATCGTACCAAACCCGCCCCATATCAGATCAACGGTTGTGATTGGCCCGACCCGAACCAGGTCGGGCCAATCACAGCCGATTCGTCTGGTCCCCACGCTAACGGCAGGGTATTTATGTAAGACAATTATAGAATTATATTAGAATATACTTTTGTTTTTATAACATTTTACCAAGCCATCTGAAAAGGGATTGACGTTGTTTGCAACAGATGTTGCGTGTTGGGCGTGTATGTTAAAATATAAAAAATGGGTCAAACCAAAGTCCCATGTTAGTCAAAGTGTACTTTTTTATTTTCATTGAATAGGTTGTGGTTTTCTAGGGAGTGGTTATTTTAAAAGTGGAAGTATGGGTGTGTGTGTGTGTGTGTTTCAAGTTTTTGTCAAAGAGCTGTCAACATTCCAGATCCCACCACATTATTCATTCCCGGCATTCTTGTACCTATTCACCTCCATGTGGCAGAACACACACACACACACACACACACACACACACACACACACACACACACACACACACACACACACACACACACACACACACACACACACACACACACACACACACACACACATATATGGTCTTCACATGTGCACTTCCCACACAAGTTCCAGAAATTCCACAGGGTAATCAAGCGGAAACCCTAATGTGGAAATAATCTTAACCAAACTCAGTTACCAAATCTAGAGCATACATACACACACACACACACGCACGCACGCACGCACGCGCGCATGCACGCACGCACGCGCGCATGCACGCGCGCACACACATTTCAAAACATCACAAACTTCTCTTTCTATTTCTAAGAGCCACTAACCAGCATGTTGTTTTTATCCAAACACAACATTATAACCCTATATCTGCTGTAGTAAAACAGGCACAAGGATGTTCTGCCATCTGGTTTCCAAACACACTCATGCCAAGACTGGGGTCAACTATTCCTGAGTGATGTTTTATCCAGGCTGCTATGGGCAAGGATTGACACATCTCTCTCTCTCTGTCTGTCTGTCTGTCTGTCTGTCTGTCTGTCTGTCTGTCTGTCTGTCTGTCTGTCTGTCTGTCTGTCTGTCTGTCTGTCTGTCTCTGTCTCTGTCTCTGTCTCTGTCTCCCTCTCCCCCTCCCCAGCCGTGACCCCACCCCCTCCTGGTTGCCATGGCAGACACCACCCGCTGCTTCTACTGTCGCGAGGACCTGGGCGGTAAGCGCTTCGTGCGCAGCGAGGGCCGGCCCGTGTGCGTCCGCTGCCACGCAGAGTTCTGCGCCAACAGCTGCGCCGCGTGCCGCAAACCCATCGGGGTCGATTCAAAGGTGCGTGTCTGTGTCGGGAAAAAACACGTTTGTGTCGGAGTCTGGTCGATGTAGTTTGTGTGGACCTTGATGTCAGTTACAGCCTCAAAGGCCCAGAGGATACCGATACCAGAGCACACTTGTGCGTCGTGCAGCTATGTGAGAAGATCCACAAAGACACACGTCTACTCGGGCATCGCTACTCACGTCTACACAAACACGTGCAGCCATCCCAGAGGTTCTGCGCCTCGTTCATCTGCATTTGGTGTCGGAAAGGCTATACTGCCCCCCTGTGGACGCGTAATCGTGTTGCGGAAGTTTGAATGAGTTGTTGTTTCATTGATGTACCCCTTCACCAACATCAAACCTTTTGAGGGGAGAAAATGAACATAAATAATGTATGTGCATGTTATTTATAAACGTGTGCGTTAAATTGGTAATACATACATGGGCTTGTGCTTCACTTATGATTGTTGTCATTCATTGGAAACATTTACAGAACGTGTATGTAAGTATGCAGACTTAATTAAGGTTATATTCAGATTCAGATTTCTAGAAATGTTCCCCGTGCCCTCTGCAATCCTTCAAAGCATGCGTCACCGTGCCCCAGCGAGTATACACATTTAAAATGACTCCATCGCTTTCAAACTGACCTCTTCATCACAGCCTTCAGCTACCACCTGCACCCGGCCACTGACTCGCCCTGACCCCACCCTCCCACCTGCTTGGTTCCTCACTGACCTTCTTCATCCACTGACTCGCCCTGACCCCACCCTCCCACCTGCTTGGTTCCTCACTGACCTTCTTCATCCACTGACTCGCCCTGACCCCACCCTCCCACCTGCTTGGTTCCTCACAGACCTTCTTCATCCACTGACTCGCCCTGACCCCACCCTCCCACCTGCTTGGTTCCTCACTGACCTTCTTCATCCACTGACTGCCTACCTTTTTCTTCTGCTTTCGTTGCTGTTTGTCATGCCACCACTTGCATTTGATCAGTGTTGCTTTTAACGCGATTGTACAGCGTTTTGAGTGGATTCAAAACGCTCTATAAACGAAGCGTACTATTAGTATTTGTAGCGGCCGTTTGACCTTACTCCCAGGCCCCTTAGTCTGGGAGGTGTCTTGGTTTTGTTGTGGACCCCCATGCACTCACAGGAACACGGCTCCGTTGGACGATTGTTTACGGCTTTGCGGCATTTCCCGTTTCCCATCCCGTTTCCCCACTTGAGGTCCCGTTCACCTTTTGTGGCGTTCCAAGTCGTCATCACAACACGCTGTCGTCACAACGTTTCGGTACGCGATCTCGGTACACGTTCTTGTTGCACCTTCCCGGCGCACGGTGAAAAACACGTCGGTCCAATCCTGCCCGGACCTCCGTGAACCTCCTCCTTGGCGCCCCGTTGCTCCTGACCCTCTGTGCTCAGCGCACGAAGCCTGCGTGACGACGGCGTCCCCTGCCGCCAACAACAAAACGAGCTAATCTGTCCCAACACCCTACGGCAGGACCATAGCAAGGAAAAGCCCGCGCATGCTCCACTTAATGACAATAAACACAACTATTGAATAACCTTAAATAATGTTAGACCATAAACAACATATAACAACATCAACATTTTAAGTGCTCAGGTGGCTCTTACAGTATTATTATTATTGTTATATTATTATTATCATCATTATTATTAATATTAATTATTATTGTTATTATTAGTATTAGTATGAATATTGTTGTTATTATTATCTTTGTTATTATTGTTTTTGTTGTTATTATTATGGTTTTTGTTAGTATCATTATTTTTATTGTTATAACAATAATATAGTAATAAGTATTCTTATTCTTACCATTTCTCGGTACCTGTCCTGTAGGAGCTCAGCCACAAGGGGCGCTCCTGGCACGAGAGCTGCTTCCGCTGCGCTTCCTGCTACAAGCCCCTGGCCAAGGAGCCCTTCAACACCAAGGAGCAGCGCATCCTGTGTGGGAAGTGCAACTCCACAGAAGACGCCCCCCGCTGCCACGGCTGCTACAAGGCCATCGCTGCCGGTAGGGACCTCCCCATAGGGCTGTGCAGACAGGGAGGACATACAGAACACACACACACACACACACACACACACACACACACACACACACACACACACACACACACACACACACACTGGGAGGGGGAGAGGTGGTTAGGGCGGCCTAGAGAGGGTGAAACACACCGGACATGCGTGTCTCTCTGGCCCTCCAGTGGACGTTACAGGTAGTGGTGACGAGGTGAAAGAAGGTGAAGAGGTGAGGTGAGATGATGCCAGAGAAGGTGAGATGTGAGGTGAGAAGAGAGAAGGTGAGATCAGGTGAGAAGAGAGAAGGAGAGATGTGAGGTGAGATCAGGTGAGGGAAGGTGAGATCAGGTGAGGTAAGGTGAGATGTAAGGTGAGGGGAGGTGAGATCAGATGATAGAAGGTGAGAGAAGGAGAGGTGTGAGGGAAGGTGAGAACAGGTGAGGTAAGGTGAGAGATGGTGAGAGAAGGAGAGGTGTGAGGGGAGGTGAGATCAGGTGAGGTAAGGTGAGAGAAGGAGAGGTGTGAGGGGAGGTGAGATCAGGTGAGGTAAGGTGAGAGAAGGAGAGATGTAAGGTGAGATCAGGTGAGGGGAGGTGAGATCAGATGAGAGAAGGTGAGAGAAGGTGAGAGAAGGAGAGGTGTGAGGGGAGGTGAGGTAAGGTGAGAGATGTGAGGTGAGATCAGGGGAGGGGAGGTGAGATAGCAGCAATAGAAGATGGTAGTATTGATGATTTTATCAATATAAATACACAACTGTGTGGTTTGTTGTATAGGAATCTGGTTACCTGTACTTTTAATGAACATTTAATCAAATGATTCAAGTCCAACCAGTAAGAAGGAGGTATTCCTTCGTATTGGGTCACTCTAAAGCCATACTGCCATTCTGTCCCAGGCACAGAGAGTGTGGAGTACAAAGGCAACTCCTGGCATGACGAGTGCTTCACCTGCTGCCAGTGCAAACGACCAATCGGATCGCAGAGTTTCCTCTCCAAAGGAAGTGATGTTTACTGCACCCCGTGCCACGATAGGAAGTTTGCTAAGCAGTGCGTCGCCTGCAAACAGGTACTTTGCTCTTTCAAACAGGTACTTTGCTCTTTCAAACAGGTACTTTGCTCTTTCAAACAGGTACTTTGCTCTTTCAAACAGGTACTTTGCTCTTTCAAACAGGTACTTTGCTCTTTCGAACAGGGAGCGTGCTTTTATGACGTTGTGGTTTATGATGAATTATCCTTTATCACTTTAATATCACTTCTGTTTTAATCTGATCTTTAACCATTCTAATGTTTACAGATGAGACTAAAGTAGATGGAACATGATGATGGTCATGGTTACGACAGCCTTGTTTTGATCCAACATGAATACTTGCCCCTCTTTCTCTGTTGGCCCATCCTCTCCTCCTCTCCTCCTTTCCTCCTCTCCTCCTCTCCTCCTCTCCTCCCAGCCCATCACCTCAGGAGGAGTGAACTACCAGGAGGAGCCGTGGCACAGCCACTGCTTTGTGTGCAGCACCTGCTCCAAGCCCCTGGCCGGCACCAGCTTCACCAGGCACGAGGAGCACGTCTTCTGCGTGGACTGCTACAAGACCTCCGTCGCCCAGAAGTGTGCTGGCTGCCACAACCCCATCACAGGTCTAGCACTGTTAATCTAGCTATATCCACCTATATCACTGTCTCCATCTCTATCTGAATCTCTACCTCTACCTCTACCTCTATCTCTATCTCTATCACTCTACCTCTATCTCTACCTCTCTCTCTCTACCTCTATCTCTATCTCTGTCTCTGTCTCTGTCTCTATCTTAATCTCTGTCTCTGTCTCTGTCTCTGTCTCTGTCTCTGTCTCTATCGCTGTCTCTATCTTAATCTCTACCTCTACCTCTACCTTTATCTCTATCTCCATCACTCTCTCTCTCTCTCCCTCCTTCTCGTGCACGCACCATCTCTCTATCCATTTATCGCTCTATCTCTCTAGCCATCTATCTCTCTAGCCATCTATCTCTCTAGACATCTATCTCTCTAGCCATCTATCTCTCTATCTCTCTAGCCACCTATCTCTCTATCTTATCTAATCCATTACCCCCCCCCCCCCCCCCCCCCACACACACAGGGTTTGGTAAGGGTGTGAATGTGGTGAAGTACGAGGGCTGCTCCTGGCACGAGTACTGCTTCACCTGCAAGAGGTGCTCCCTGGGCCTGGCCAACAAGCGCTTCGTGCCCAAGGGGAAGGACGTGCTCTGTGCCGACTGCGCCGAGAAGTGACCCACGCAAACACATCCAGCTGTGCTTTAACATCGGCCGAGCTGATAAGTGACCCACGCAAACACATCCAGCTGTGCTTTAACATCGGCCGAGCTGATAAGTGACCCACGCAAACACATCCAGCTGTGCTTAAACATCGGCCGAGCTGATAAGTGACCCACGCAAACACATCCAGCTGTGCTTAAACATCGGCCGAGCTGATAAGTGACCCACGCAAACACATCCAGCTGTGCTTTAACATCGGCCGAGCTGATGTTGCTCTTAGCTCATTTGGAAGAATTCCGGAGGATTCGGAAAGCTCTGAATGGTTGTATTTGAAACGTTTGCTATCTAATAGCTGATTCAAATCAAATGATTGGATTGACATGTTTTTTTTTTAAATATATATATATTACATATTGCGAAACTATATGTTTTTGTCTTATTTACTGAGACCCTTATATAAATCTCTCTGCATTTTCACAATGTAGGACTATGCTTGCTGCAGTTTCTTAGCACTTTTCATCATTCTTGATTTTGAATGGCTAAACAGGGAATAACTACATACCTAAAACGATGCTTTGATTAAAAAGAAATGCTATATTTTTTCAATAATCTTTTAAACTAAAATAAAACGTGTCACTTAAATTGTTGCCTCTTTTATTTGGTTTTGTTTACATATTGATACATGGAGGATAAAACAACTAATCTCACTATGTCGCCTTGGCAGTACAAGGGGTTGAATAGGAAATGTTTAGCCTTATAAGGTATAGCAGCAGACCTACTGAATAAAGGCCGGGATCTTATGAATTTCAAGATAGTTGCCTTATTTCCTGGCTGTTACACATGACAGGTAGCCTTCATTTTAGAAATTCTTGTATTTGTACAAAGTTTCAGTCTGACCCTCTAGACAAGCATCGAGTAGTTTAGAGCGCGATCCAGGGAAGGGTTACAAGACACATACGACAATATGGATGTTTCCATTTATGGGCATAACACACACACACACACACACACACACACACACACACACACACACACACACACACACACACACACACACACACACACACACACACACACACACACACACACACACACACAGCCGGTTTTCTAGGAAGTACAGGCTGGTTTTAGAGACCGGTTCAGTTTGACACCGCTTCACCAAACAACATCCCATTCGTCCGGATAACCCGCAAAAGCAAAACTGTTTTGTTTCAAAGGCGGACGACTCTTCATCATCTCAACATACTATTGTTTTTTCTTACGGAATATTAAATTAGGTGAGTACCATTTTTGATTTGGTAGTAATAGTAGGCTATCTATTATATTTGACTAAACATGTTGATGTTCATGTACAATATATGTAGATTAAATATATATATATTTATGTAATACAAATTTATTAATACTTTATTAGGCAAATTAAGCTTTGACTTAAGACTTGTGGACTGTAAAAAAAAAAGTAGAATTGATGTCATGCATTAACAAGAGTGCACTGGACTGTAATACTTCTTGTGGATGTATATTTAGGACCTTTCATTCAGCTGATTCCTCAAATGACTAGATGGTTTATTTTAGCTGTGATGAGCCTCCAGATCGTTCTCCTCCTGTATCTCCTGAACAGCTCTGCTTCCTCCGCGGACAAAGGTTAGAGACTTCTCACCTGTTTCCTGATATATCAACTTCTAAAGCACTCAAAATGATGCATTGTAGTTGATTATGATGAATTTGTCATAAATTACCATAAAACAATATCTGCAAAAAATTTCATATGTATTGTTTATATTGTTTAAAGTTCAATTCCACTATTGAAATTGGACCTCTCTCTCACAAACAATGCTCAACACAAATAAGGTTGAAACGCAAATCCATCTTCCGTCAAAAAAAGACACACCGTATCACTGAATGCATGGTTAAGGTGTCGCTCACTTTTCAACCGACATTCAAATGGTCGTCACCTACATGGGAGATTGTTGACACTAGACAACAGTGTGTTACACTATCTCTCTACTAGACCAATCATCATGAGATTTATTGTTAGTATCTCTACTGCTGTATAGAGATGCGCACTCACTGTTATTTGGTTAACCAACAGGATGTTACCTAGCACTGCCTGTTGTTTTGCATTTCATTTGCACACCTTTTGCAATAAAGCACAGCTTTCTGTGTAAACAAAATATTGAATTAAACAATTTAGCAGTGAAGCAGAATTGACGATAAGCAGAAGTACATTTTGGTTAGAAATGCTTAAATACTGACCTAAACATCATTCAGAAGTTGTATACATGGTGCCAATTGCCATACTCTGCCTTATGATACAGATTAATGCAATTATCTGTTATGAGAACCATACTGACATTAAATCTTTTTAATGAGGTTCCAAAGGTTGTCCTTCAATCCCACCAGCATAAATGTTGTAAAGTATGTAGAATCCGTATTTAATCAAGCCTGGAACTTGATAATAGCAGCCTCTCTAGCGAAGGCAGTGTCAATAACAATAAAGTGACACACACACAGGCCTACACTTTATTGGCATGCCTGGCTGAGTCAACATTCAAGATGTGGGGGAGTTCAAATAAAAAGGTATATAAAATACAAGTAAATACATTAAAAAAATGTCATTTAGACCTAAAGCAAGGGATGATTACATTTGTGGTAATGGTTTGGTGTACATAAACCTGCACTATCCAAGTTTTCCATTAGTAACCTTTGTACGTTTGTAGCTACTTTGAAGCCACGTTTGTGTTTTTGTAGAGTTGTAGCTATGTCATTCTCAGCCGACAGTTACCGTCATCTGATATTTGGTGGTGGAGGAAGTTGACCAGAATCAAATCATTTATAGAGAAAAATTCCCTGGCTGGATCCACTCGGGATGGACGTGTTTTATAAGAAACGTTCTAGGCCGATTATTCCACCCATTACAGTGTTTTCGTTTCCGTGGAGTGAACAGTATAAAGTGCCATAGTGCAGGTTGAGGGTTAGGCTCCAGACCTCCAGACCTAACCCTCAACCTGATGAGTAAGGTGCTGCTCTGTTCTGTGGAGGCTCACACACCAAGGAGAGCCTGTGGGGGAAGATGGCCGACTTCTCTGGAGGCTGCACCCACTGGAGGTTGAGGCCGGAGGTGTCCATCCCTGCGCTGAAGGACTTTACCGTCTGCATGCATGTTCAGCTCAGGGTATGTTCCTATGGGCCAGTCAAGATCTACTGATCTATCATCTGTTGCTCTATCATCAAGGTCTGTTCAGCATATCTGGCACTAAAACGTGGTGTAATTAGATAATGGGTTGTATCAGGAATAGTAATGGGGATTGTATTGTGAAAAAGTATTTTTACTACTATTGTGTGTGCAGCATGACAAAAAGAAAGTGATCTCTCAATGTTGTGCAGGCTTATTGAACTAAATGTATTCCTATATTTGATGTACAGTAGCCCAGAGTTCAAACCAGGGGGACCATAGATGATGTACTGAGATGGCAAACATTAGATCATATGTATTGACCAAAAAGGTAGACAGGCCTTTGTATAACACGTGTTTTGAAATCCCCTGTATTCATTCATCATCATCATCATCATCATCATCATCATCATCCATACCATCATCATCATCATCATCGTCATCATCATCATGGTGTTTCAGGAGAGTTCCTCTCAGTGGACTGCCTTCATGTATCATTCAGGTAGGGATGGGTGTCCTCACGACTTTGCAAATATTCGACAGTATTTTTATCTTGTGTGGTTAACATAATGTTACACGTTGTGGTTTGGCTACGCCATTGTTCTTTAAATGAACGTCGCCCTGCAAAACAGAACATGGTGGACGCAAAGTACGATTGGGAAATGCCAGTAGTTCCTTTTTGAGTCAACCTGAAGATACAAGTGCACGTGGAAGCACATGATCCAGATCCTCACATGAATCCATTCCTCCTCCCCCCCCCCCAGCCATAGCTGGAGGGCAGCGGGCAGAGCTGGGCTTTGGAGGGAAGGATCATGACCTGGTGGTCTGGCTGTTTGGAAAGGAATGGACTTCAGCATCACCGGTGAAGCTGCAGGCGAGGCTGTGGCACTACATCTGCCTGACCTGGTCCCAGACGAGGCTCACTCCGACGCTCTATGTAGACGGAACTGTGGTTGTCCTCAGCCCAGGTATGTAGAAGAGGAAGAGGAAGTTATGTGTGCGCGTGTTGTTGTATGGCTCGTTTGGTCTCATCGTTGTTTAGCTAATTTGCCTGTTTAAAACGAGTTGCAGAGGTTGTTAATGTTGGAATAGTTATAGTAGTTATAGTAATAGGAATAGTGAAATGTTTTGTCACCAAAAGAAAATACAATGAGACATTGAAGGTTGAGGCTTTGAGAGAAGACCTTGGGTCTAGGAAACGCAACAGTAATTGAAATGGATACATATATTATATTGAATCAGACACCAGGACATTTAAATAACTCCTCCTTCTCCTCCTCTCCTACAGTTGATAGAGCTCTGGTCATGCCCTCTTCATGCTCTAGAAAAGCTCAGAATGGAACCCTCACCCTGGGCTCCTCCCACTCTCTGTGGCACAGAACGGTAAAGGAGACCCCCAACAGCCGTCTGATTGGCCTGTCTCTGTTTCGCCTCTGGGGCCGTGAGCGCACCGCACAGGAAGTGACCTCACAAAGATGCACGGAAGGGGACCTAGTGAGATGGCAGGAGGGGGACTGGGATTCTACCAACTGCCCCAATCGTCCTGAGAGCCACCTGCCCTGTGGTGAGCTAAAGGAACCAGTCACAATCCTTTTCCTGTTTCTTTCAGATGTCCTACTCGCCTATTTGAGTGTTCTAAAAAGAATCTGAAAACGTTACTGTGCGAGTGTGTGTGGATGACGGCTGGTTGAAGCAGCCTCACCTGGCCCGAGTCAGACTGATTGGAGTCTGGGGCTGGGTGGGGCTGCACACCTGTTGCACATTGAGCAATCAGTGTGCACAGGTTAAACGAGCCATCCCCGCACACACTCAGGGAGAGAGCTCCTGCATGGCAGCATGGATCACCTGCTTCATGTTCCATTGTCCTTCAAACTCTACAATAAACCGTCTTGCAACAGCATCCTCCTGGGTCCTGTGTCTGAAGTGTGTGTGGTGATGGCTGGTTTAACCTGGGTGCATTGCTCAATGCACAACAGGTTGTGCAGCCTCACCCAGCCCCCAGAGTCCAATCAGTCTGACTCGGGCCAGGTGAGGCTGCTTCAACCAGCCGTCACCCACACGCACTCCCACATCCTTGTTTCCAGAACTTGATATAATTCTTGTTTCCTGAGTCTTGCCCTCTAAAATGCTCCTTCACGAGCTGCAGCATTTAGGAAAAGAGCAGTTTGGAAGTGTGTCATTAAAGGCAACGTCGACTGTCTATGATTTGGTGCGAATCTCAACCTTACACAATCACCAAAATGGGAAGGAGGACACAGGAAATGTGTTTTGGAATACAGCCATAGTTGTTCAGACAGTGCTGTGAGTGGAGATCTGATTTCCAGACTGTTAGGTGTTCCCTTAACATTGGTTTCTCTCTGTGTTGTGTGTGTGTGTGTGTGTGTGTGTGTGTCTCTAACAGAGGGCAGGTTGAATGTCCCTGTTCTGTGTGTTTGTTTCCCAAGCTTCGCGTGATGCTCACACTCTGTGACTAATTTCATTTTTATGTGGAAAGAAGAGGCTCTTTTGATGGCCGTCTGCGCTTTATGCCCTCTGTCTGCAGATGAAATAGTGACCGCTTGTTCCCCTGCTATCCCAGGAGTGAACACATAAGGCGCTCTGCGTCACAACCAACTGCTCGTTGTTTCAGGACCTATCGTCAACCAAACCCTTGCCTTAACTCTTATGCCGTCTCTACAGTACAATCTCTACACATAACATGTCTTACAAAGGGACTGATATGTCCTCAGACCATGTACAGAAAATGGGACCTTTTTTACCACCCCATAATAAGATGGTGCCAAATTGAACAGCAAAGCCTGCCTACCCAGGCCAGCTGAAACAGGGCGTGGCATTTCTCTTTATCAACATGCTGGTGCAACAAATGAAAAAAGAAGAAAAAAAGAAAGAAAGAAAACAAAAAGACGCTTATGCAGCTGCTACTCCTTATTGTGGGGAGCTCAAAAAACGCAATCTCCCAAGGGTTCCAATAATACGATAAGACTCTAACTTGCACCTCTAACTTGTGTTGTGTGTGGCGGACAGCGTGGTCTGTGTACGAGGTCCGACTGAAGTTTGCTATAGAGCGCGGCGACGGAGCCATGACCGACCTCTACAAAGCCAGGGACATCGCTCACTGCTGGGTATGGCCTCTGGGTTCATGGGCAGACCCTTTCCTTGCATAGGCCTCAGTGTTAACGTGTCAAAGGTCGTCCATAGGGGCACTGGGTGACACCCCCTAACCCTATTAAGCTTATGATCAAACTGTACAAAAAAATTAAACCAGCTGGAAAAAGAAAGTGAGCTAGTATGATTTATATATATATATATATAGGGACAAATAGGCTACAGACTAATATGTAATATTTCTGATACATTGAATTTTAGTATTTATAGTTTACGCTTATTTGCAATAGTCCTACCTAGATGTGTTTATTTTCAGCCATAGCAGGCTGTCTCCTTGATGTCGTACTTGACGTATTCACTGTTTGCTTGTCTGTCTTCAGCTAAGAGATGTGCTGGCGCCCACCATGTATTTGCACAGAGTGTCTGTGTACCATCTGCAGAGGTACGACCACACGTCCATCACAAAGTCCCTTCCAATGTTTTGACATATTAATAACTGTGTTCGAACTATGAATTGAACAAAGAATTGAAATTACACCGATTACGTGAATGAATTCTCCCTAACAGGTCGCTGTCTGAAGATGGCTCTGAAAAGGTAAAGAGACTGTAACATTTGCATTACCATATAATAAGGTATAGAGACTGTAACATTTGCATTACCGTATAATAAGGTAAAGAGACTGTAACGTTTGCATTACCGTATAATAAGGTATAGAGACTGTAACATTTGCATTACCATATAATAAGGTATAGAGACTGTAACATTTGCATTA
Organism: Lota lota; assembly: GCA_026745465.1. Taxonomy (NCBI): domain Eukaryota; kingdom Metazoa; phylum Chordata; class Actinopteri; order Gadiformes; family Lotidae; genus Lota; species Lota lota. The sequence goes on from JACYXH010000367.1 coordinate 1,489,720, forward strand.
CCATATAATAAGGTATAGAGACTGTAACATTTGCATTACCATATAATAAGGTATAGAGACTGTAACATTTGCATTACCATATAATATGGTATAGAGACTGTAACATTTGCATTACCATATAATAAGGTATAGAGACTGTAACATTTGCATTACCGTATAATAAGGTAAAGAGACTGTAACGTTTGCATTACCGTATAATAAGGTATAGAGACTGTAACATTTGCATTACCATATAATAAGGTATAGAGACTGTAACATTTGCATTACCATATAATAAGGTATAGAGACTGTAACATTTGCATTACCATATAATAAGGTATAGAGACTGTAACATTTGCATTACCATATAATAAGGTATAGAGACTGTAACATTTGCATTACCATATAATAAGGTATAGAGACTGTAACATTTGCATTACCGTATAATAAGGTAAAGAGACTGTAACGTTTGCATTACCGTATAATAAGGTATAGAGACTGTAACGTTTGCATTACCGTATAATAAGGTATAGAGACTGTAACATTTGCATTACCGTATAATAAGTTATAGAGACTAACATTTGCATTGTTTCAATTGCGTCTTTTGTGAATCAAATCCTTCTAATTTAGTGAAAGAGTGACCTCATTTATTTTCCTTACATTCCTCAGGTGCGGTGGGCAGGTTCTTTAAGCAGGTAAATGTTCTTCAAACGATAGTCCATCCTAATTCACTACTCAGCGAATAAAAACGAACAAAGATATATATATATATATATATATAGGTTTTCACGAAGATCTTTGTGAAACTAACCTGCCTGACGATTCGCCACAAACAAACAACCAATCACTTAAGTGTCGTGCAACGCATTCACGGGGACATTGGAATTCCAGGCAGACGTTGAAACGCTTTAAGCGATTCAAAGCGATGTGTGCGGAAGTTGGGGTTGCAAGAATTTCCCCACCTAAACACGGCGGGGTCGTGGTGGGGAAAGGGGTTGGGAAGCCCTGCCGTCGATGGAAGTGTGTGTGTGTGTGTGTGTGTGTGTGTGTGTGTGTGTGTGTGTGTGTGTGTGTGTGTGTGTGTGTGTGTGTGTGTGTGTGTGTGTGTGTGTGTGTGTGTGTGTGTGTGTGTGTGTGTTGAGTGACAGACAGCGGGGCTGAACCGTGCGCCGGTCCGTCTGCAGGTTCCACTGCCTGGCCCACCTGAACGTGATCCCCAGCCAGGATGTGGCCGCTATGCAGAGGAACATCACCCAGCTCCTGAGCGCTCCGTACAACAAGCCAGGGGTCCAGGGGATAATGGCTGACCAGAGCGGCATCCATACCACCCCTATTGGTAGAGCAACAACAGAACAAAAATCGGCCAGAACAAAAACAAAAGTTCCATTTCAAAAGGAGAACCTTACTTGCTGTAGCATTGTTGTTGCCAGGTGCCAGTATTTAGACATGTTTCCTTAATCTCTGATGACATATGGTCATTTTATGATTTAGTACAGTACATTAGTTACGTATTGTACCTTTAACATTTTATAATGTGATATTTAACGTGTGTATTATGAATGTACTGGGAAGCTGTTGGTCGAAGGCTGAGACTCTCTAAACTGGTCAGTGCCTGTCCATGTTAAAAACCATTGGAGGGTTTTTCCACCCTTTTAAACCCTCCAATTTCCTCGATTCACTAACACTGAATTCTACCTTTTCTCCACAGACTCCTTCCCCTGTGGCTCTGTAACTCCACTTTTGCCAGAGACAAATTCTTCTACCACCACAACTAGCACCTTGACAACATCCATTCCCATCTCCACCCTAACGCCCTTCTCCCCCATCACCCCCACCACCACCACCACCACCACCACCACCACCACCACCACCCCCACCACCACCACCACCACCACCACCACCACCCCCACCCCCACCACCCCCACCCCCACCACCACCACCACCACCCCCACCCCCACCACCACCCCCACCCCCACCCCCACCCCCACCCCCACCCCCACCACCACCCCCACCCCCACCCCCACCACCACCACCACCACCACCACCCCCACCCCCACCACCACCACCACCACCACCACCACACCCAGTACCCAGCCCTTCAGCCCAGTAGCCACCATCGATGCCCTGACAAGCACTTCTACAAGTGCAATTCCAGTCACCACCTTCGATGCACTGTCTGGTATGTACAATGATTTGTCCATCCATCCATCCATCCATCCATCTATATATCCTTGATTGTATTCGTAATGGTGAAAAATATTAGTTTAAATAATTACATTTTGACATGCTTGCTTGTATCACCCGTATCACCGATTAGGTCAATCCACTGTTATGCCAATCTACTGTAACATTAGGTTTGAATTCAAACTCGCTTTCCCCCCCCCCCCCACCCCCCCCCCCCCACACACACACACTCGGACGACAGTAACAGTCTCCTGAAGATGATGTAGCGATAGCTGAAGCTAGCTAAGAGAAGCCACTAGAGGCTGCTCATTGGGAAACGTACATGGTGCAGGTTTAGGGGATCCACAGGCACCTCATATCAGATTTATATTAACGTTTGGCGTGGCAGTGTATCTGAGTAATTCGGCTTTTCCTGTCTCGTGTGCACCGTACCACTCTGGTCCCGCCAGCCATCAGTCACACAGAGTATGAACATTTGGTCTCCGTTCTTGTTCTGCTCTTTGTCCTTGGCAGAGCTGTATTTTGATGTCCAAGTGAACGTCTCTTTGGCCGGGGCCGACAATCCTGAGATGTTTCTCCACACTTGGGTTTGTTACAGAGTTATTCTTCTCAAATATGAGACTTTCCCAACCAAAAATGTCATCCTGAGCTTCTTCCACTGTGGGAGTAACCAATGAACAAATAAGAACAAATGTCCACAGCTCAGGAACGCACTTCGCAATGACAGCATGATGGTGCTGAACTTCGAGATTCTTCTCAAGACCCAAAGGTAGGCAGACAGATAGGTAGGTAGGTAGGCAGGTAGACAGGTAGACAGACAGATAGGTAGGTAGGCAGGTAGACAGGTAGACAGATAGGTAGGTAGGCAGGTAGGCAGGTAGACAGGTAGGTAGACAGATAGATAGGTAGGTAGGTAGGTAGGTAGGTAGGCAGGTAGACAGGTAGGTAGGTAGGCAGGTAGACAGGTAGGTAGACAGATAGGCAGGTAGACAGGTAGGTAGGTAGATAGGTAGGTAGGCAGGTAGACAGGTAGACAGGTAGGTAGGTAGGTAGGCAGGTAGACAGGTAGACAGGTAGACAGGTAGGTAGGTAGACAGGTAGACAGGTAGGTAGACAGATAGCCAGGTAGGTAATTAGGTAGACAGGTAGGAGGGTAGACAGGTAGGTATGTAGGCAGTTGGTAGGCAGGCAGGAAGGTGTGTAGGCAGGCAGGTAGACAGGTAGGTAGATAGTTAGACAGGTAGGTAGGCAGGTAGGTAGACAGGTAGACAGGTATGAGGGTAGACAGGTAGGTTGATGGGTAAACAGGTAGGTAGGTAGACAGGTAGGTTGATGGGTAGACAGGTAGGTAGGTAGGTAGACAGGTAGGTAGACAGATAGCCAGGTAGGTAATTAGGTAGACAGGTAGGAGGGTAGACAGGTAGGTATGTAGGCAGTTGGTAGGCAGGCAGGAAGGTGTGTAGGCAGGCAGGTAGACAGGAAGGTAGATAGTTAGACAGGTAGGTAGGCAGGTAAGTAGACAGGTAGACAGGTATGAGGGTAGACAGGTAGGTTGATGGGTAAACAGGTAGGTAGGTAGACAGGTAGGTTGATGGGTAGACAGGTAGGTTGATGGGTAGACAGGTAGGTAGGTAGGTAGACAGGTAGGTTGATGGGTAGACAGGTAGGTAGGTAGGTAGACAGGTAGGTAGGTAGGTAGACAGATAGGTAGGTAGGTAGGGTAATAGGTAGGTGAGTAGGTAGGGTAATAGGTAGGTGAGTAGGTGGGTGGTGGCTAGTTAGATGGGTAGGTAGGTAGGTGATTATATATATACGTTTAGATTTCTTTATGAAAATAAATTTTATTCTCATAATCTATAAGCCATTTTGCCAATGAAAACAATAATCTCCTACATAATTATTATTATGTTTCAGACATAATTTGAATCCTCAAGAAAACATCTCAGTCTCTGAAGTGGTAAGTAATGTAACTTTAAGTACAACACACTGTACGATAACGAGATTAAATATTGAAGTTTTTCTATTTATACTTTTTCAGGTGATCCCCAAGAGCGAGTCAAGGTATGAGATTTCAAACATGTATAGCATGTATAAAAACATCTATAACCTCGGTAATAGTAAAAACATATCTTTGTGTAAAATGATTTTAAATAAATAAAATAAGTATTAATACTAAAATATGAAATTGTTATCAAACCTTGAAAACCTGCCCAAACCATGAAAATCGTGAGTAATGATCGTTGACCACATTGATAACACTACAACTGGAGGGTTGCTGGTCCGATTCCTTGGAGCCTTCTGGCTGAAGTGCCGATGTGTCATTGAGCAAGACTCATAAGCTAGTTCACTAGCCTCGTTTTAGCATTTCCTATGTTATCACCAGACTAGGCACCCCATTGGCACCCCATGTATATGTGCATGGTTAAATAAATGGTATTCATGTTTTGTTGAATAATAATAATTATTATTAGTAGTAGTATTTAGTATTTATGTAAATTGTACCGACGTTTCCTTCTCCTTCCCGCAGAGAGAGCTGTGCGTTTCAGGTCCAGGCGATGACGTCACCGTCCAGCAGCGCGGCAACCGAGGAGCTTCTGCGCCACCTGCTGGAGTCACCGTACAACAGCAGCTCCGTCACCATAGTAACCCGGGACATACACGTCAGTCGCATTTGTAAGTCAGGCGCAGCGCATGTGTCATGCGCAGTGTGTCCTGTGTGTGTGTGTGTGTGTGTGTGTGTGTGTGTGTGTTATGGTATTGGCTATACATACATATGGTATACTGTGCTTGCTACGAGTGGGTCTCTCACCGCCGTAGATTCGTGCGACCACAACATCTTCACTTGGTTAAGGTCACCAGATGCCCCTGAATTTGCGACCTTTGGGGACCTTTGGCAGAATAGGTGTTCAAATCCCCGACACAGATCCATAAATGCAAGCATTGGCGTGGAGAACCACGGCTATGCCAGCAAGGCCATCGTTCATGGAGGATAAAGTGTGACTGTAGTTTCCTGTGCCTGGCCCGTCCTGCAGACGTAGTGGAGTGTGAAGAGCTGACCCAGCAGACGGAGAAGGGCCTGTTCAGCTGGCCCACCACCAAGGCCCAGCACACCGCCACCCTGCCCTGCCCGGCCAACCCCCAGCGCAACGCCACCCGCCACTGGTACTGCAGGGGGGTGGGGGACAGACCACTGGTACTGCAGGGGGGTGGGGGACAGACCACTGGTACTGCAGGGGGGATGGGGGACAGACCACTGGTACTGCAGGGGGGTGGGGGACAGACCACTGGTACTGCAGGGGGGATGGGGGACAGACCACTGGTACTGCAGGGGGGTGGGGGACAGACCACTGGTACTGCAGGGGGGTGGGGCCAGACCACTGGTACTGCAGGGGGGATGGGGGACAGACCACTGGTACTGCAGGGGGGTGGGGGACAGACCACTGGTACTGCAGGGGGGATGGGGGACAGACAGACAGAGAGACAGGCAGACTGACAGACAGACAGGCTGACAGACAGACTGGATGCAGCAGGTGTGTCCTTGACTCCTGTGCAGCTGGGTCCACCTTCCACCTTTACAACCACCACACAGCCCGGCTGGACGCCTTAATGTGTTTGCTCACTGGTCTTCATAGCCCCTGATCTTATGCACTGCAAACAGAAGATACTAAAAAGACATTAAGCCAACAAACATTCTCTCCACGTGTTTTCCTGGTCGAGAGGAAAGCCTTTATGGGTGTTGGTTGAGTCTGTTATGATACCTCATTACAGACTGTGTGTTGACCTGTGGTGTTTACTTACTGGGTTTAATGACTGCCCTTTACCACTAGGCAGCAGTGCGGTTGAATCATAAAAAGGGATTTCTTTTTATGATTCAATGAGTATAAAAATTATAATTAGCTAATTACAATAATCAATAGTCTAAATGCTTCCATGACGTTGAATGTGTCATCTGTCTGGGAGTTTAAATCTCCAAGAGCCACCTGACAAACACACACACACACACACACACACACACACACACACACACACACACACACACACACATACACACACACACACACACACACACACACACACACACATACACACATACACATACACACACACACATACAATGCAATGGGGTCGGATTTGTTTGATTATGGACCAAACCATCTGATATCTGATCCATCCAATCTTCCACATTATGACCAACAGTAAACTCTGCCTCAACACTCATTGGATGGCTCCAGATGTCAGTCAGTGCCTCCTAGTGGTGGAAACTATTCCAGACCTGGACCACATCGATGTCACTCCTGGTTGGTCCACACGCTCTCCCCTCTGCACATCCTTTAACCATTCTTCTGTCAGGTTTTTTATCGAACACTGATTAAATATGAAAACAAATCCAATTGTGTTTTGTATGTACCAGTGTATGCACCAAATGTATCATATAATGAAATGGATGACTATATATTACAAAATCACTGTGACCCAATCACAGAACAGGACAGGCTGTTTCTTTACAGGATCCACAATTACAGAACAGGACAGGCTGTTTCTTTACAGGATCCACAATCACAGAACAGGACAGGCTGTTTCTTTACAGGATCCACAATCACAGAACAGGACAGGCTGTTTCTTTACAGGATCCACAATCACAGAACAGGACAGGCTGTTTCTTTACAGGATCCACAATCACAGAACAGGACAGGCTGTTTCTTTACAGGATCCACAATCACAGAACAGGACAGGCTGTTTCTTTACAGGATCCACAATCACAGAACAGGACAGGCTGTTTCTTTACAGGATACACAATCACAGAACAGGACAGGCTGTTTCTTTACAGGATACACAAACAGAATAGGCTACAAATGATAGCCCAGTTGGAGCCAGCTGTTGTAGTTTTGTGTAGTTGTGTATGCTATGCTTGTCCTGCGCTTCCCCAGAGCAAAGTGTCTGTATGCTACATGTGAATGACATGCTAATGCTATGCTAATGACATGCTAATGTACTCTGCTGCCGGGTCCTCTTCCAGAGAACAGCATGGAGGTGGTGGCGTTGATCAAGCGGTTGCTTAGCGACCACTCTGAGCTGACCTATCCGGAGCTGGTGACCGTGCTCCACAAGCTGAAGTCTGTGCTGAACGTCAGCGTGGTCACGCAGGACCTGGGCCTCGCCCTCATCGCCATCATCTCCGAGATCCTGGAGTCGGACAGCGACCTGATGCCCTTCACCAACCTGTGAGGACTCTCTGCTACAGGTCCCTGTTGAGCCACTTGGCAGACACTTACGCTACGCTAGTATGCTAAGTGACTCAACAGGGACTTTATCAGTAGATGCTTTTTAATGAGGACAGGGGACGTGCTAACGGCTGGGACACCCTGACTAGAACATCCTGGGTGTCTACAGGCATGGTTCAGTGGAATGCACCTCCAACTTGCAGTTGGTGACCTCACTCACAGCTGGATCATCTGTTTAACCATTTTCTTTGTTCCCCAAATGTTTTTGTTCTCATAAAATTAAATAAAAACTAACATAACACTTTAATAATCCCGGAAGGGAAATTCAGCTGTTACAGCAGCGGAAGAACAGTGTAACAAGTAAAATAAGACAAGATAAAAGAAATAAAAGAATACATTCTAATTCTCCTCACTGGAGTTATGGTTACTAAACGGCTATCACCGTTTAAATGAGCCCAGAGGAGCGTGCTCAAGTCGACGCCATGTAAAGAAGAAAAGCGCAGGGTTTTGATCTGACTCCTTCCATGGACCCCGGTCTCCCTGGCCCCCAGGATCCTGCAGATCACCCAGGAGGTGGGGGAAAGCGTGCAGGTCTACAACGGCTCATCCAGCATGGTGAGCGCCGCCATGGCGATCACCGTCATGGACCTCCCCGCTGGGACCTTCAGCGGCCTCACCTTCGGGGTGTCGTCCGCTCAGGGGGGCTTGAATCCGGAGGTACCGCGCCATCATGATGATTGTGATATTACTATTATCAATATCGTTATATTGCTGTTGTATATTTAGGTTATAATATAGCCATGTTAAAGCTGCTGTAAGTAAGACTCGAGAGCTGTTGAGAGTAACAGAAAGAAAACAACGGAAGAGAGTAAGAGTTTGAAACTTAACAGCCCAAGAAAACGTCCCGTCCCTCTCTGCTCCCTCCCTCTCTGCTCCCTCCCTCTCTCTGCTCCCTCCCTCTCTCTGCTCCCTCCCTCTCTCTGCTCCCTCCCTCTCTGCTCCCTCCCTCTCTCTGCTCCCTCCCTCTCTGCTCCCTCCCTCTCTCTGCTCCCTCCCTCCCTCTGCTCCCTCCCTCTCTGCTCCCTCCCTCTCTCTGCTCCCTCCCTCTCTATGCTCCCTCCCTATCTCTGCTCCCTCCCTCTCTGCTCCCTCCCTCTCTGCTCCCTCCCTCTCTCTGCTCCCTCCCTCTCTCTGCTCCCTCCCTCTCTATGCTCCCTCCCTCTCTATGCTCCCTCCCTCTCTGCTCCCTCCCTCTCTCTGCTCCCTCCCTCTCTGCTCCCTCCCTCTCTCTGCTCCCTCCCTCCTGTTTCTCCGCCATTGAGAAGCGTTGCATTTCACCCCCCTGTGATCAACAGGATAGGATTCCCTGAATCAAACTGGGAAGAGCTGCCCTGATTGATCAGAAATGAGCCATGAGCGTTCTAAATTGTCTAAATCTAAATTGTCTCCTACAGCAACTCGAAGCGATATTCTCACATTGCATTATACTCAATTATAATTGACGGATGGCTAAGCAATTTCTAACAAATTGCACTTAAATAATAGCTCTCACATCTTACCTACAGCATCTTTAACACACACACACACACACATATATATATATATATATATATATATATATATATATATATATATATATATATATATATATATATATATATAAAATAGTATATATAGTATAGTATAAATAATATAGTATAAATAGTATAAATAGTATACAATAGTATAAATAGTATATATAATAAAATAGTATTGTTATTATTACATATATTATACTATTGATATAGCATATTAACGTACTGGACAGTTCAGATTGCCATAACACCAGTGATGCTAGGCTGACAGCGTTCGGACAGTTCATGTGTGTAGTCGCGCATGCGGCTAACAGCTAACGCTCACGTGGGGGTGGTGTCCCTGCTGCAGATCCACATCAACACGGTCCCATTCCTCGGCACCGTAGCCTTCATCTCTCTGCCGTCTGCGCTCAACCACAGCTTCCCCGAGTCAGGCTCCCCCGGCATGGCCCCACCCAGGGTGCTCTTCCAGTTCTTCGGCAGCAAAATGCTCTTCAAGGAGCCAGAGGTTGGTCTCTTCTTGTTACGTTTTAAATATGAGATGACGCTAAACGGGGCCTTCCTCCGTTCCGCGCCTTGTCTGGCGTCGGCGGGATAAGAAAGTGCTCTTCAAGTTATCCCAGCTGAAAGGCAAGCCGCTTGGACCCAAAAGGGATCACAAGGTTATTTCTATTATTGTGGCTCGTTGTTTACCTTTAGTGGCGCTGAGCCTACGCCACAACTTATTCAACATGTTGCCATGCTACGCTATGCCAGTTCAGCGTGCTGGTTACACAGCAAACCAGTAGCCATGAGCCATTCAAAGTCCACATTGATCCCGCTAGAGCGCTGAGCGCGGCCAGATGCTCAACACATTTGTGGTGGCAGCCAGCGTGACCAATGCCAGCCGTCCAATCACAGACCTGGATCAGGATGTGGAGATCAGGCTCCACCATTTGGTACCCAACACGGTAGGCTCACCCTCTGCGTTAGTGTTGCTGTCCTAGACAATAGCCCCACGTTTGGAGTTGATTGTTGCATGTATCCTATACTTCTGGAATCGCCAAAGTATTGTTTCTTTCTGTCAAAGCTCAACAAGAACGTGCAGTGCGTCTACTGGAACTTCAACAGAAACAGTAGGTCTTTCTACGAATATATATATGAATAATAGAATATAATAATATGAATAATATAAATATGAACTATACTAAATAATGATGATAATGACACATTTATGATTGTAGTATATATGTATAATGGGTATATGTAATAAATGTCATAACAGCGGTTGAAGAATCGTCAATAGGATGATGTTTTGGTGTCCCCAAGACAATAGAGAAATGGGGACGATGGGGACGATGAACGAGAGTGCTTTGTAAGGTGTGTTTCTGGGCGCAGAGGGGGTTGGCGGCTGGGACGGTCACGGCTGCAGGACCCACAACACCAGCGTTGACTACACCACCTGTCTGTGTGATCACCTCACCCACTTTGGAGTGCTGTTGGTAACGCGCGCGCACGAGCCCCCCCCCCCCCCCCCCCCCCCCCTCTATTGAGTAGGACGCACTGAGCGACGTGTGGCTTGTTAAAGGGTGCGCAGTGGTGTGTGTGTGTGTGCGTGTGCGTGTGCGTGTGCGTGTGCGCGTGTGCGTGTGCGTGTGCGTGTGTGTGTGTGCGTGTGCGTGTGCGTGTGCGTGTGCGTGTGCGTGTGCGTGTGTGCGTGTGTGCGTGTGTGCGTGTGTGCGCGTGTGTGCGTGTGTGTGCGTGTGCGTGTGTGCGTGTGTGCGTGTGTGTGTGTGTGTGCGTCCCGGTGTGTGCTGGACCCCACCAGTGCGTGTGCGTGTGCGCATCATCACCTACGCGTGTGTGCGTGGTGGCATCGTGTGCCTGTGCGTGTGTGTGCGTGCGTGTCGTGTGTGGCCTGTGTGTGCGTGTGTGTGTGTGCGTGCGTGTGTGCGTGTGTGGGGTGTGGTGTGCGTGCGTGTGTGTGCGTGTGCGTGTGTGGGGGGGGTGTGTGTGTGTGTGTGCGTGTGCGTGTGTGGGGGGTGTGCGTGTGCGTGTGTGTGTGTGCGAGTGCTCGTGAGGCGTGTGTGTGCGTGTGTGTGCGTGTGTGTGTGTGTGTTGTGTGTGTGTGTGTGCGTGCGTGTGTTAGGACATGTCTCCGTCAAAAGGTCTGGCGGTGACCATCATCATTCCCCCCCCCCCCCCCCCCTCCCCCCCCCATGTCTGCGTTGCACCTGCAGGCATCCTTGAGCAAGATGCCCCTTGTTAATGACATGCATCTGAGGTCACTGCAGGTCTCTTCGGGTACAAAGTGAGTCATTTTCAAGCAAATATGATTATGTTCAAATATTATCCAGGAACTATTGAGCCTGGAAAATATCACACACTTTAAATCTGAATTTAACATTTGTATGAGGAATGGCTTATATAAAATGTAACACCACAGAATTGTTACATTAGTCAAATAACTTATTCTCCATCTCTTGCACTCTCACTCTTTCTCTGTCTGTCTGTTGGTCTCTCTCCCAGGAAGCTGCGTCGGGACTACCCCTCCCAGATCCTCATCAACCTGTCTCTCTCTCTCCCCAGGAAGCTGCGTCGGGACTACCCCTCCCAGATCCTCATCAACCTGTCTCTCTCTCCCCCAGGAAGCTGCGTCGGGACTACCCCTCCCAGATCCTCATCAACCTGTCTCTCTCTCCCCAGGAAGCTGCGTCGGGACTACCCCTCCCAGATCCTCATCAACCTGTCTCTCTCTCCCAGGAAGCTGCGTCGGGACTACCCCTCCCAGATCCTCATCAACCTGTCTCTCTCTCCCCCAGGAAGCTGCGTCGGGACTACCCCTCCCAGATCCTCATCAACCTGTCTCTCTCTCCCCCAGGAAGCTGCGTCGGGACTACCCCTCCCAGATCCTCATCAACCTGTCTCTCTCTCCCCAGGAAGCTGCGTCGGGACTACCCCTCCCAGATCCTCATCAACCTGTCTCTCTCTCTCCCCAGGAAGCTGCGTCGGGACTACCCCTCCCAGATCCTCATCAACCTGTCTCTCTCTCTCCCAGGAAGCTGCGTCGGGACTACCCCTCCCAGATCCTCATCAACCTGTCTCTCTCTCCCCCAGGAAGCTGCGTCGGGACTACCCCTCCCAGATCCTCATCAACCTGTCTGTGGCGCTGCTCTCCCTCAACCTGACGTTCCTGCTCAACTCCTGGCTGGCCTCCTGGGGCGTGTACGGCCTGTGTGTGGGCGTGGCCAGCGTCCTGCACTACTTCCTGTTGGCTTCCTTCACCTGGATGGCCCTGGAGGCTGTCAACATGTACCTTGCCCTGGTCAAGGTGTTCAACGTCTACGTGCCCTCGTACATCCTGAAGTTCTGCGCCCTGGGATGGGGTGAGACAGATTGATGAGATGTATTCTTAATACGTTTGTTATGAAGCCGCAGTGTGTGGAGCTCTCAGGGCCACTGTGGAAGAAGGTGATTAGTAGCTAGCAACGCCTGTCATGAAACTCACCCGTCCTCTGATTGGTGCTGAGAGCCACACCCCCTTCACCAATACACAAATACACAAAGACTCAACTCAGGCTTTTGCATTGAAAAAAAGAGAGGAAATGTCTTAGTGCCCTATGTGAGAACGCCCGTCTCTATGAAGATGAAACACCCCCATGTCCTCCATACATCCCCTGCTGGAGTGGGACTCATTTGCATATATTTGCATATGGTACTGTGGAAAATGTTCTGTCTTTGAGTGAAATGAAGAATGTTACTTGTGTGTTGCTATTACCATCTAAGAATCGAAGGAATGTGAAAACTGCACTCTGGTGGCTCAAACCTGTGGTCATAAACTCATCTGCATAGTCTGAGGTATACTTCTGCGATGGAGAGAGGGCAGAGCACGAAGCAAACATGCAATTAAATAAAAACCAGAAACTCAGTGGCTTTTAAACAAATACCTCCCATGAATATTTCCCAGTAAATGTGTTTGGGGTTTCCACTGTACAGCCACAGCCGGTTGGGCTTTGGGCTTCAAAATGGAACCCACGTCTTTGCTCCCTCCAAATTACTTGTTGATCAAATATTGTAGGAGTGGCGGACAATACGTCCGGGAGATGACGGTTGCAATCATTTTAAAGAAGACATACTTTTGGCTGAAATGATGGTAATGTTGTTCAATTTGACTCTGAAAGTCACTGGGTTCATCCCAATGTCCACAACTTACCCGTAGACAACCACGAGCAAAGATGTCTAACCCCTACCTGCTCCTCAGTGAGTTAATGATGTCTCTGAATTCACTGTGGAAGGGCTTTTGATAAAAGCCTAAATACTAAGTACAGTTGTCAGAAATCAACAAATGATATCCAGGAAGCAGTAGAAAATCGAGGCATCTTGTAAATAACTTACTACAACTTATGTTCTGTTAGAACAGACATGTGGTTATTTTGAGATTAGTTTGTTAGGTAGGTGGCACTATGATTTGGCCTACATTATGTTGAGGTTACTATATTACATTATCGTTGTCAATATATCGATGTTAGCTACATTACATTACATTAGCATTACATTATTTTGAGGTTGGCTACATTACATTATCATGTTGTGATGTTAGTTTCATTTAATTATCATACAGTATATTGAGGTTAGTTTCATTTAATTATCATTATACGACATTACATTCTGACTAGCTACATTACATTCTCATACATTATATTAAGGTTAGTTTAATTTAATTATCATTATATGACATTACATTCTGACTAGCTACATAACATTCTCATACATTATATTGAGGTTGGATACATTACATTAGCATTACATTATATTGAGGTTGGATACATTACATTAGCATTACATTATATTGAGGTTGGAGACATTACATTAGCATTACATTTTATTGAGGCTGGATACATTACATTCTCGTTACATTATATTGAGGTTGGCTACATTACATTAGCATTACATTATATTGAGGTTGGATACATTACATTAGCATTACATTATATTGAGGCTGGATACATTACATTAGCATTACATTATATTGAGGCTGGATACATTACATTAGCATTACATTATATTGAGGTTGGATACATTACATTAGCATTACATTATATTGAGGGTGTCCACATTACATTCTCATTACATTAGGATTCTCATCACATTCCCAGGTATTCCCCTGGTAGTTTGTGTGCTGGTGCTGGTGGTGAAGAGAGATGCATACGGCAGCCACCTCTACGCAGGCCCCAGGGCTGACGTACTGTACAACAACGACTTGTGAGTTTCTACACAACATTACATGCGATCATACACTTCATTCATCACACACTGGAAATCTGAAGAGTGCTATGATGGAGAGATACAGATAAAAACAAATGTTTGCTTAACAAAAGTGTATTCTCCATTTAAAAGTGTGCGCCACAATAATTGAACGAACAACACAACTATATTATTACATATAGTGCCACACTCACTGTACAGCAAATAAAGGATAATTAGCATCATCACCATGTGTGTGCTTTGGCACCTTCCACGCTTCGTGGTTAAAGGCCTCACCGCCAACAATACTGTGAACAATCCTCTTCTGTCCACGCAGCTGTTGGATCCAGGATGACGCCACCTTCTACGTGAGCGTGGTGGGCTACGCTGGCTTGGTGTTCCTCTTCAACATAGCGGTGAATACACGCACACGTCTTGCCTCTTCACGACACCCCGTGCTTAAGGTCTGCTGGATCAAACGCGAGACGTACAGCATGTGAGGTCTGCTGGATCAAACGCGAGACGTACAGCATGTTAGGTCTGCTGGATCAAACGCGAGACGTACAGCATGTTAGGTCTGCTGGATCAAACGCGAGACGTACAGCATGTTAGCTCTGCTGGATCAAACGCGAGACGTACAGCATGTGAGGTCTGTGCTTCACCGCGGTTATTTGATCACAATTACAATCCGTTTGTTGAGCAGTAGCTCTGCTCGCTCTGCTCTGAGGTGAAGAACTAGGTGCTCGACAAAGATACAACACACACATGGATGTATATTCAAGCAATACATTAACGCATACACGTACTCAACATGGGTTGATGTATAGTCCAAAGTAGTAAGTATTGTGAAGTAACAGTTTCTCTCTTGGTCTCTCTCTCTAGGTGTGTGGTGCTGATGTCTCTCTCTCTCTCTACAGGTGTTTGTGGTGGTGCTGATGTCTCTCTCTCTCTCTCTATGTGTGTGTGGTGCTGATGTCTCTCTCTCTCTCTCTCTCTCTACAGGTGTGTGTGGTGGTGCTGATGTCTCTCTCTCTCTCCAGGTGTTTGTGGTGGTGCTGATGTCTCTCTCTCTCTCTCCAGGTGTTTGTGGTGGTGCTGATGTCTCTCTCTCTCTCTCCAGGTGTTTGTGGTGGTGCTGATGTCTCTCTCTCTCTCTCTCCAGGTGTTTGTGGTGGTGCTGATGTCTCTCTCTCTCTCTCTCCAGGTGTTTGTGGTGGTGCTGATGTCTCTCTCTCTCTCTCTCCAGGTGTTTGTGGTGGTGCTGATGTCTCTCTCTCTCTCTCTCTCTCTCTCCAGGTGTGTGTGGTGCTGATGTCTCTCTCTCTCTCTCTCTCCAGGTGTGTGTGGTGCTGATGTCTCTCTCTCTCTCTCTCTCTCCAGGTGTTTGTGGTGGTGCTGATGTCTCTCTCTCTCTCTCTCTCCAGGTGTTTGTGGTGGTGCTGATGTCTCTCTCTCTCTCCAGGTGTTTGTGGTGGTGCTGATGTCTCTCTCTCTCTCTCTCCAGGTGTTTGTGGTGGTGCTGATGTCTCTCTCTCTCTCTCTCCAGGTGTTTGTGGTGGTGCTGATGTCTCTCTCTCTCTCTCTCCAGGTGTTTGTGGTGGTGGTGATACAGATCCGTCGCATGCGGGCCAACCGGCCAGCGGGCATCAGCGGCGGTCTGCTGAGGGACCTGAAGGGCGTGGCCAGCATCACCTTGCTACTGGGACTCACCTGGACCACGGGCTTCTTCACCTGGGGCCCCGCCCGGGTGCCCCTGCTCTACCTATTCTCCGGGCTCAACAGCCTGCAAGGTCCGGTCCTCCCCCCCCTGGGTGCCCCCTGGGAGGGCGCTGACGGAATAAGCCCGTTTCCCTGTAAAGGACCGGGGCATGGGAACGTCCGCTCCGACTGGGTTCGGACGCGTTGGACAAGAGTGTCAGCTGGTGTTTTCACCTGGGCTGCTTTAAACCCCTTGTGTGGTGGTTGTGTTTTTTTTGTCATTGGCCCCCGTGTGGTCGTGTGAACCTTGAACAACCTTGTTGGGTTTTCGAAAAACACATGCGACAGCCATTACTTATTAATTGATGTGAAAAGGCTTTTTTTTTTCACGCATAATTCATTTGCTGTTTTGGCTTCTCATTTCCGTTCCAGGGCTGTTTATTTTTATCTTCCACTGCCTGATGAAGGAGAACGTCCGCAGGCATTGGAAGGTGCATCTGTGCATCGGCAGCCTTCGCCTGGAGGATCACTCTGGTACTATTATTACCATTATACTACTATTACAATGCATCCGCTTGGAAGCTGTTCTGACATTACATATGAAGCACTTTGAGCTGCATTATATTCTGTATTGAGTATCTGCTATCCAAATGCATGCTATTACCACTACTACTACTTTGGTAGTAGCATGGTCACACACATCCTACTTGAAGCATAGCCGTCGGCTGTGAGGTGACCCAGACGGAGAGCAAAAGACGCATGGTGATTGTACGGTAGTGTGGTGACCTCGACCTGGGCAACCTACGCTGGGCACCGTCCTTCTCTTTTACTGAGTAAAGGTCACCTGCCACACGCCACACACACACACACACACACACACACACACACACACACACACACACACACCGATGTGGTGTTGCTGTTTTTCGACTGTGTATTTGTCTTAGTGTGTATTACGTGTACCTGTTAGCCAGTGTGTGTATTTGTTCTTGTTCAACCAGTGTGTATTTGTATTGTTTTACCAGTGTGCTTGTATTGTTTCACCGGTGTGTGTGTGTGTGTTTATTGTTTTACCTGTGTGTGTGTTGTATGACCAGTGTGTATTACCGTTTTGTTTCCCCAGTGTGTGTGTGTGTGTAGTTTCCCCAGTGTGTATGTGTTGTTTCCCCAGTGTGTGTGTGTGTGTGTGTTGTTTCCCCAGTGTGTATGTGTGGTGTTTGACCAGTGTGTGTGTGTTTGGTGATTGACCAGTGTGTGAGTGTGTTGTTTCCCCAGTGTGTGTGTGTGGTGTTTGACCAGTGTGTGTGTGTGTTGTTTCCCCAGTGTGTGTGTGTGTGTTGTTTCCCCAGTGTGTGTGAGTGTGTTGTTTCCCCAGTGTGTGTGTTGTTTCCCCAGTGTGTGTTGTTTCCCCAGTGTGTGTGGTGTTTGACCAGTGTGTGTGTGTGTTGTTTCCCCAGTGTGTTTCCCCAGTGTGTGTGTGGTGTTTGACCAGTGTGTGTGTTGTTTCCCCAGTGTGTGTTTCCCCAGTGTGTGTGTTGTTTCCCCAGTGTGTGTGTGTGTGGTGTTTGACTAGTGTGTGTGTGTTTCCCCAGTGTGTGTGTGTTGTTTCCCCAGTGTGTGTGTGTTGTTTCCCCAGTGTGTGTGTGTTTTGTTTCCCCAGTGTGTGGTGTTTGACCAGTGTTAGTGTGTTGTTTGACCAGTGTGTGTGTGTGTTGTTTGACCAGTGTGTGTGTGTGTGTGTGTGTGGTGTTTGACCAGTGTGTGTGTGTGGTGTTTGACCAGTGTGTGTGTGTGTGTGTGTGTGGTGTTTGACCAGTGTGTGTGTGTGTGTGGTGTTTGACCAGTGTGTGTGTGTGTGTGTGTGTGGTGTTTGACCAGTGTGTTAGTGTGTTGTTTCCCCAGTGTGTGTGTGTGGTGTTTGACCAGTGTGTGTGTGTGTGTGTCGTGTTTGACCAGTGTGTGTGTGTGGTGTTTGACCAGTGTGTGTGTGTGTGGTGTTTGACCAGCGTGTGTGTGTGGTGTTTGACCAGTGTGTGTGTGTGGTCCTGCTCAGAGTGGAGCCACACGGTGTCACTAAGGGCCGGCCGGTCCAACCCCAGGCCGCCGGCACCCCTGGACCAGTCCTTCCACTCGGTCAAGTCCAGCACCTCCAGCACCTCCGCCTCCTCGGAGCAGAGCGACCCCTCCACCTGGAGAAGCCACCTGGGTAGGCAGGTCCTACGGAAACCACCGGGGGGGGGGGGTCTTAAGAGAGGGCCCCTACTATACCACCAGGTGTGAGGGTGATCAGCCGTTACAAGCTGTCAAAGGTCTGCCGTTTCCTGTGCCTTAGTGACATCACATGTGGGCGTGTCCACCCAGATGTACGCCGGATAGAGCGGTCTACCAGCCTAGCCAGCGGACTGCAGCAAATGTTGCGTATCTATCCATCGTACATCTCGGTGGACACGCCCACTTGGGATGTCACTAAGGCGCAGGAAAAGGCCGATTTTCAAACCGCTTGCAAAGGCTGACCCCCCCCCCCCCCCCCCCCCCCCCCTCACACCTGGCGGTACAACAGGGCCCCTTCAATGGCTCACGTACGCGTGTCATCAGCATGTAAGTGCCACAAGCAAGCCGTGCTGAGGTTTGTGATCGGACCGTCCTCCTCTTCCAGCGCTGCTGGTGAACGGCCTGGTGCTGCCGAGGGCCCACGCCAGCTGGTCCGTCGCCGAGGCCCACGAACCCACCGGGCCGCAGGGACGCCCCGCCGTCCCCCCCCCCCCTCCTCCTCCTCCTCCTCCTCCTCCAGCGCTACACGCCACGCTAAGCTTTTAGATGCCTGATTTACCGTGCGGTGTTTGGATGGCCGTTGCCGCAATTAAACACTGATGCTAGACCTTCCCGGTCGCACTGCGTTCAAACGTATGTCCGTTTTAATCGGAGTCACCACGGAGACCACGGCAAAGTAGCCACTTATTATGGCCACCTGCTTGGTCATTGAAGTAGGCCTATTGGAAAGGAAACAAAAAACATTGACCCCCCCCCCCCCCATCTCTTAATACACAGTATAGTCCAGCCACCTTCATTTGCAGTGAATGTGAAGTAATGCGTGGGTGAATGTGAAGTAATGTGTGGGTGAATGTGAAGTAATGCGTGGGTGAATGTGAAGTAATGCGTGGGTGAATGTGAAGTAATGCGTGGGTGAATGCGAAGTAATGCGTGGGTGAATGTGAAGTAATGCGTGGGTGAATGTGAAGTAATGCGTGGGTGAATGTGAAGTAATGTGTGGGTGAATGTGAAGTAATGCGTGGGTGAATGTGAAGTAATGCGTGGGTGAATGTGAAGTAATGCGTGGGTGAATGTGAAGTAATGCGTGGGTGAATGTGAAGTAATGCGTGGGTGAATGTGAAGTAATGCGTGGGTGAATGTGAAGTAATGCGTGGGTGAATGTGAAGTAATGCGTGGGTGAATGTGAAGTAATGCGTGGGTGAATGCGAAGTAATGCGTGGGTGAATGTGAAGTAATGCGTGGGTGAATGTGAAGTAATGCGTGGGTGAATGTGAAGTAATGCGTGGGTGAATGTGAAGTAATGCGTGGGTGAATGTGAAGTAATGCGTGGGTGAATGTGAAGTAATGCGTGGGTGAATGTGAAGTAATGCGTGGGTGAATGCGAAGTAATGCGTGGGTGAATGTGAAGTAATGCGTGGGTGAATGCGAAGCATCATCATGAAGGGGACCACTTCCGCTAGGCGCTTGCACTTCAACACCGTTGAGACTTTGAATGACCACGTGCAATCGTAGGCTGTTAAAGAATATTAAGTTCATACATAAATAGCACAGAATTTGGTTGCCAGGCAACAGGTAAGGTGAGACACGGCATTGGGAAATTAAACCAGAAAAAAAGCCAACACTGATTATGAACGAGAGCATGTTTAGAAGGCACATATGCGCTGTACTCTTCCTGGTCTAAACATGAACCAAACATAGCCGTGTCCTTGTGAGGGAGGCTCCATGTGAATCAGATAAGACGGTTGGGAATGGGAAAAGTCGGATCACCAAAGTTAGTCTGAGTCTCACGGACCAATCTCCAGATTCCAACAGCCTCCACGCAGTAGCCTTGGGCATTGTATAATTCTCTTAAAGCTCCAATGACCAAACTCTGACTGTGCTACACGGCTTACCTGTAAATACAACGCACAGGTCACCTCACGCTGTGGTGAAATCAAAGTGACGAGGCATGGTGGCGTCATCCTATTATAGTTTGTTTGCTGAACGGTTTTGGTCCACTAGAGGGCCACCTAACATTGCACAACGCCTTTGGTTTCTAAATGTTCAGGTTGGCTACCTACTAGCTCATATCTCTTAAGTGTCATACCTTCACTTCACTTGATCAAAAACCTTGGCGCTCAGACACAACATTCCTCTGCAGCCCCAGGAAGCACATGGGAAGCCAGGGGTCATGCTTGATGAACATATGTGGTAGTGTGTGTGGATGATGGCTGGTTTAAGCAGCCTCACCTGGCCGAGACTGATTGGACTCTGGAGCTGGGTGAGGCTGCACAACCTGTTGCACATTGAGTAGTCAGTGTGCAACAGGTTAAACCAGCCATCATCCACACACACAACATTCAATTGCAATCCAGCCAGGATCTCATGCAAATATCAGATCTTACCGGTTTGTGTTTGTTATTTAAATACATCCAGCATCACTATCTGTAATGTTTTCCATAGCTAAAGCATCACATTGATTTGTCTGTATTTGTGAGCAGTTTTAAGTCATTAAAAAAAATGAAGGACAAAATCAAGTTAACCAGTGTAGTGCTGTTTATTGTGACCACTTCAATTAACCAAAACAACAACCAAACCTTACTTAACAGCGGCAAACTACACAACCAAACGATACTGAGAACTGAGGGGTTAAGGACCAAACTGACCCTGTGAGGGGGAGGTTAGGTGCTGGGGTCAGAGGTCACAGGCTAAAACAGTCCACTAGGTGCTTGGAGTTCCACGGCCCTGCCTGGTTGAACAGGAACTGCTGGTTGACCACACGCTTGGCTCTTTGGTAGGGATGAGCCGCCATCTGAATGCACGATCCAATTCAAATATACGGGATTAGTTACCACAGCTCTTTTTCATATTTCATATGTTTTTTCATCCTCACGCCAAGTGCCATTCCTTGTATTCAAATACATGCATACACAATTTACAAACGTGTGTGGGAAATATTACAATTACAACAATATGAAATTCCATTTAAGATCATAGTTTGAGAACATCAGTGCGTAGTATTTAGTGGCGTCTAGTGGAACGGACTTGGCAGAATTAATAATATAATATTCATAAGTGTGTTTTATTTAATGAAAACACGTTTTTAAATGTCAAAAGAGTTGTCTAAGTTAATTAGAAAACTGCGTAGTGTTAAGAGTTCTAGGAGGGAGTCAGGTGTGTCATCACCGTGGTTACGACCCATTTGTGATACCTTTTTTGTAGCGCGAAGGAGCGTTCTAATCAGCCATGTTGTATATTAAAGAGTCTGAGAAGCTTGACCCCCTCTCGGACACGCCTCATATAGGCCTATATATATATATATATATATATATATATATATATATATATATATATATATATATATATATATATATATATATATATATAAAGCCTTGTGAATAAATAAAGCCTTTTACCAAAAATATGTTGTGTATCCTATGAGGATTAAATTATAGAGTTTCAATTTTTTATCCCAGCATAAAATAGTGTAGCAAATTGTACTTTGCGGACGAGGGGCATTATGATAAGTGGGTGTGCATTCTTGATTACAATCATGTTTATTTTGGGGGGGGGGGGGGGGACGCCACTGCATTCATTACCTTGACGTCGCGGTACGTGGTCAGCTCAAGGAGCAGGGAGCGGCCGGCACGGCGCACCACACCGACAAAGTAGCCGTACAGAGCCCTCTTACACAGCCTGCTGCCGAAGCAAGGCCCACTCTGCGCCGGAGAGCTGAAACACACAGCCGTACACTCTAACACACAGCCTGCTGACGCACACAGCCGTACACAGACTCTAACACACAGCCTGCTGAAACACACAGCCGTACACATACTCTAATACACAGCCTGCTGAAACACACAGCTGTACACATACTCTAACACACAGCCTGCTGAAACACACAGCCATACACATACTCTAACACAGCCGTACACAGACTCTAACACAGAGCCTGCTGACGCACACAGCCGTACACATACTCTAATACACAGCCTGCTGAAACACACCCGTACACATACTCTAACACACAGCCTGCTGACGCACACAGCCGTACACATACTCTAACACACAGCCTGCTGAAACACACAGCCACACACTCCTAACACACAGCCACACAGACTAACACAGCCTGCTGACGCACACAGCCACACACTCCTAACACACAGCCACACACTCATAACACAGCCACACAGACTAACACACAGCCACACACTCCTAACACACAGCCACACAGACTAACACACAGCCGTACACATACTCTAACAGCCGTACAGACTCTTAAGTCCTGCAAAATTATTTAGCTGAGTATTAGGCCTCGTTCACACTGCAAGCAAAAGTGATCCAAATCCGATTTTGTTTTCAGAACAGTGTGAACAGCACAAATCAAATCAGATCCACTTTCCTATGTGGTCCTAAATCAGATACAGTTCTGTTTTTCGCTACCTCCGTCTGTACAGTCATTTCTGAATTACTGTGACCTGTGACGTCACTCTAGGTCGACATTCTTCCTAATTCTGCGCTGGAGGAAGATAAACCGGAGCAATAAATCTGACTTGAGCACCAAGTGTGAACGAAGCCCCGGTTTCCAAATGGTAAGGAACTCTGGAACACCCACTTTTCTTTCACATGTATCGATGATGGATGCCATGACATCACTACTGTTCCTCACAGCAGATGGATGCCATGACCTCACTACTGTTCCTCACAGCAGATGGATGCCATGACCTCACAGCAGATGGATGCCATGACATCACTACTGTTCCTCACAGCAGATGGGATGACATGACCTCACTACTGTTCCTCACAGCAGATGGATGCCATGACCTCACAGCAGATGGGATGCCATGACATCACTACTGTTCCTCACAGCAGATGGGATGCCATGACCTCACTACTGTTCCTCACAGCAGATGGATGCCATGACCTCACAGCAGATGGGATGCCATGACATCACTACTGTTCCTCACAGCAGATGGGATGCCATGACCTCACTACTGTTAGGGTTAGTCATAGTTGGTCGCCATAACAGAACTCACCCATCGACGATGTAGCCACTGGCTCCATCCAGCACTTCTATCTGCTGGTCCCCCGCACACCAGTTGAGGCTGAGGTTGTGCTCCGGTGAAAGGGGGACAAAGGGCTCCATGCGGTCGCCACACTGGACCAGGATGTCCTGCCTCCTGTAGGGCGCAGCCAGCTGCTGCTGCCAGTCCTCGCCCAGGTACCTGTTGACCACGTTAGAGACGTCCTCCGCAGAGCGGATCTTGTTCCCTGCAACGTAAGCCAGCTCTGAGCAACATCTACACAACACGCTGCAGTGTTGTGAAGAGCAGCAACATCTACACAACACGCTGCAGTGTTGTGTAGCCGGCTCTGATAACATCTACACAACACGCTGCAGTGTTGTGTATGTGGCATGTGTAAATGTTTGTCCAATTATTGGAATGCAGGAAGTAGGCAGTTTATTTTTCAAAGGGTTGTTAGAGGTACGCATTAGTTCTCTCATTTCACTACACTCGGCATTTGATTTTTAATATAGTTTAAGCTAATTTTAAACCAGGAAGACGACATTCCTCTTCCATTTATCATCGTTCTACGTTCCAGGCCCCCCCCCCCTTCAACTCTCAGCCAATCCGGACCTAATAGCGTGCCAACGCGCAGTGTACACACACACACACACACACACACACACACACACACACACACACACACACACACACACACACACACACACACACACACACACACACACACACACACACACACACACACACACACACACACACACACACACACACAGGTCACCGTTGTTTTCACTGAGACCTGTTGCACGCCCACCACCATTCACCACGTTCCTCCCTGCAACAACGTCCCGACTTGATTGCTTTTGTCGAGCCGCCCGACACGCTGGGACAACCGTGAACCGGCGTCAGCTTCTGGCTGCCCCATCACCACGCTAAACCCCCCCCCCGCCCCCCCACGCCGCCAGGCTACTTGGGTTCAGCAGCTCGCCCGTCGACACGATGCAGTCCCTGATCGGCTCCCTTCAGCAGCCCGTCGACTCCTGGGGAATCCTGGGACGGCAGGTCTTCAAATCAACACCCCCCCCCCCCCCCCCCCCCCCCCCCCCATCCGAGGCTCGTCTCATCGCCCCCCGTCCCCAAACGCTCCCCTATCTCTCTAGCGCATGTGTGTATGTGTGTGTGTGTGTGTGCGTGCGTGCGCTCACCTAGCACCATGCTGGCGATGTAGATGGGCTGGGTGAAGTGGCTCAGCAGCGCCCCCTGCACCCCAGTGGTCGCCCAGCGGCACAGCTTGTCGCTGGCCGACACGCAGCACACCCGGGCCCCCCAGATGCTGGGGTCCAGGGCGGGGGCGGGGACCTGCAAGCCCTTGGCGTGGTACTGCAGCTTCATGGTGCTGTGGCGGCTGCACACCGAGCGTGTCCTGTGTGGAGACGCACCGCTGCTTTAGGGCCCGGTCCCCACGCCGTACAGGGGCCGCTGGGTCTAATGGTACGTTCTTTGAGAATGTTCCACATTGCCTAAGGGGGGGGGGGTCCTTGATGGGCTCACCGAGTTACAGGTCCCTGGGGTTCTCTGAAGCGGACTTGTGATCGATTGAACAATGGCGGCTCATTTGCATAATGGTATTCGCGGGTAAACCGGCCATGACTCGGCCATTTGATAAAAAAAGAGGCAGACTCACTGGAAGTGGAAGTTCTTGGCGCTGGCGTCGGGCAACTGGTTGCTGTACAGGTGCAGGTGGATCTTGGGTTTGAGCTGGAGCTGACTGCAGTCCGCACGGCGCTCAAAGATGCTGGCCTCCCTGGACTTGGGGTCGGGGTGGAAGAAGACAAGCAGCTGCTTGTACAGATACCTGGAGAAAGGGCAGAGCGTGGGCAGAGCGTGGGCAGAGCGTGGGCACGTCCTGCTCGGTGCGGCCAGAGACACTTGCGTCGCTAGGGCTAGGGCCGATAAGACACCTCGATACATCGCCGTGCATTGGAATATCCTCTTGTGAATTGAAAAATCACGTTTTAAACATTACTATCATTTACTGGTACCGATGGTTGTGCACCACAAGTATCACCTTTTTGGTACCAGTACAATTTTGCCTAATTCAAACTGATAAATGTCTTAACATACAATGCAGAGATACTAGAGGTTACAGGGATCCCTATTGGTCTTGCTTTAGCAACACTAATACATATTGGACTTTTCATAGACATTTCTTTCAATACTGAAAAGCAAAATGATCAAATTAATAAGCAGCATATTAATTACATGTAATTGGTCATCTGTGTAAGATGGCCATCTGGCAAAGACACATTGGACGGACTGTAACCCCTTTCATTCCATGCAAAAGCGTGGTCCAACCACGGTGACACGCCACAAATACCATGACGACGAACAAGGACACTGATGCCAGCCCTGGTGAACATCCCCGTCTCCCTGCTTCCCCCCTCTGCCCACCCTCCTTTACGCCACACAGTGGTCACGCGGTGTTCGGGGGGGGGGGGTCTGCCAGGGACCTGGGCAGAGATGCATGCTGGGATATGGTGCCATGAAGAGGGTTCAAATGAGCACGGGGGCAAGAAGAGACTCGTCTTTTCAAAAACTCAAATTCAAGCCTCATCAATAACCCAAACATTGACATTTGTCATTGTTGATGTGTACTACCCTAACCTCCAGTACGCTTTGGGCACTGTGTCCGCCCACTCCCGGACGAGCGTACGCCCCCCCCCCCCCCCACCTCACCTTTTGAGAGCGCGCCTGGCGATGGTGACGGCGTTGCAGTCCTGGACCATAGTGCCGCTGTAGCAGAGCCACGTGCTGACGCACGACTGACCGGACCCCATCGCCACCACGCTGTAATGGGGACACCACCCGCCCGCCGTGTCCAGCACCTCTGCAGAGCGAGCGAGAGAGAGAGCGAGAGAGAGAACGAGAGAGAGAGCGAGCGAGACAGCGAGACATTTGAGAAGCCTTATGTAGTCTCACATGGTCTGGACGACAAAAGTCGGGACTTTTGTCCGAAGCTACGCAAACTAGTTTGGCTATCTTCACATGTTGGAAATAACCAAGCACCGTGCCTTTCACGACATAACAAAAAGAGGTTTGTTTTGCGTTGTGGAAGCCCTGCGGCCCGGCGCTCACCTCTCTGCAGGACGAAGGCGGCCATGTTACTCTTACAGCTGTGGAACTCAGGGTGCCCCCTCAGCAGGCTGTCAAAGTGCTCCCCGCTCAGCGCCGTCACCTGACACCTGTGCCATGTGCCCTGCCACGCTGCACAGCACACCACAGCACAACACAACACAACACAACACAGCCCGGGTGGAGGGGCAGTGACACCTTTAGGGGCTCTCCAGAACAGCGTCGTCCCTTCTTGCATCATCACTCATCCTGCATCGGTAATACGTTTATAACAGACACACACGGTACGGACTACCACCACCACACGAGAGTGACGATAAAGCCGACCAGCTGCGCCCCCTTCTGCCGGCTGCCTGAACCGCGTGACGACAACAACGATGCGCCCGTTAAGATTGAAAAAGACAAGGTTAACTGAATCCACTAATCACCCCCCGCTATGACTCTTCTGAACCTCTCAAATGGACAAAGGGCCTAGCCAAGAGGGAAGCGCGGGGTTACCTTCAGTGTCGCCGTGGCTACCTGGGCCCCTGGGTTCCTTGCCGGGGTCCAGGAGCGGCTCGGGGTCCAGCAGAGGCAGCAGGGGGGAGTCGGATAGCTCATCCTCCTGGAAGAGAGGCGCGTGAGGCTTGAGAGGCTGAGGCTTGTGAGGCTCGAGAGGCGCGAGAGGCTGAGGCTTGTGAGGCTCGAGAGGCGCGAGAGGCTGAGGCTTGTGAGGCTCGAGAGGCGCGAGAGGCTGAGGCTTGTGAGGCTTGTGAGGCTCGAGAGGCGCGTGAGGCTGAGGCTTGTGAGGCTCGAGAGGCGCGAGAGGCTGAGGCTTGTGAGGCTCGAGAGGCTGAGGCTTGTGAGGCTTGTGAGGCTCGAGAGGCGCGTGAGGCTGAGGCTTGTGAGGCTCGAGAGGCGCGAGAGGCTGAGGCTTGTGAGGCTCGAGAGGCGCGAGAGGCTGAGGCTTGTGAGGCTCGAGAGGCGCGAGAGCCTGAGGCTTGTGAGGCTCGAGAGGCGCGAGAGGCTGAGGCTTGTGAGGCTCGAGAGGCGCGAGAGGCTCGTGAGGCGTGTGAGGCTCGAGAGGCTCGTGAGGCGCGTGAGGCTTGAGGCGCGTGAGGCTCGAGAGGCGCGTGAGGCTTGTGAGGCTCGAGAGGCGCGTGAGGCTCGAGAGGCTCGAGAGCCGCGTGAGGCTTGAGAGGCTGAGGCTCGTGAGGCGCGAGAGGCTGAGGCTCGTGAGGCGCGAGAGGTTCATCTATGCAGTGGGCCTAGTCTGGCGTCAACGTCTCCGTCTGCAGAGTGTGACCGAAATGACCGAAAGCGACCAGACTCCTTTCTCTCTCATTTCAGCCGTAAGAAATGCAGCGCGGTTGCAATGACGACAACACTTACGCAGACCATTGACAAGTCTTCGGAGGTACGCGGACCAAAAGCCAAACCCCTTTTGCAATCATTCGGGTTCATGACTTAAAGCAAACCGACTTATCGCCCTTACCCCATACTTCCACCGCACTAACCGCTACACTCATCTGAGAAGGGGAAATGTGGCATCATAGCAGGGTGACTGGAAACCCATGGACTGCGTGGGTTCTGTGTCTTGTGCCAGTTGTGCTGGTGCACGGCTGTGTGTGATGGGGGTTCATGTTTAGACACAATTAGAATGAGAATATTTACCATTTTATCAGAATATACAATGGTATGAATTTGTTTACTAAACCAAGGGTAAGATATTTGAATAACTAAATTATCCTTTGATCGTTTTGTATTCGTGAACATTGTAACGCATTTAGCAGCTATTTTGATGTTCAAACCAAGGCCAAAGCCCTACCTACTAACAACGGGTTGGTAAGAGACATGATGAGAAAAGGTAGTGATCTTTTTTAGTCTTTGGCGATCCGTCGTCCACCACATTTATTAGCATTTTCATATTATTGGTCAACTGTAGAGGGTAGAAACAGCCGTGGTCCGTTGATTACCTCCTCATCAAGGGAGAAGCTATGGCTCTCGGAGTAGACGGGCTGAAGCCATCTCGGTGACTCTGGGCTGCTGCTAAGGTCTTCTGATGCTGCCTGGTCTCTGCAAACGACCTCTGGGCTACAAAACATTCAGAAACACAACCTCTGGGCTACAAAACATTCAGAAACACAACCTCTGGGCTACAAAACATCCAGAAACACAACCCCTGGGCTACAAAACATTCAGAAACACAACCTCTGGGCGACAAAACATTCCGAAACACAAACCCTGGGCTACAAAACATTCAGAAACACAACCTCTGGGCTACAAAACATTCAGAAACAACCTCTGGGCTACAAAACATTCAGAAACACAACCTCTGGGCTACAAAACATCCAGAAACACAACCTCTGGGCTACAAAACATTCAGAAACACAACCCCTGGGCGACACACAATAAATATGTCAGGGTTGGCTCTTTTTTCATATTGTCCAATCGTGGTTATTCTAGTTGCCGATATACGATACGGTCGCCACAGGGTGGCGGGTAGAGGGGTGGGGTGGGGGTGGGGGGGGGTCACAACATTTTCATTTAAAATATTAACTGGAAAGAATATTGAATAGCAATGTCTCCTATCGAACAAGGGCTCTCTTTTAAAGTCTGTGTGTCTGACTGGTGCGACAATGTCACAGCATCGTGTCCCGCTAAACATGATTATCTTCTCTTTAATGTCCCCCCCGAGTAGCCGAATGGCGTCCGTAACGTGGACCGCTCTTACGGAGCGCAGATCGGCATTTTGGTGAGCGGCGGCCGTCTGGAGAACGGCGCTGCGTGGGGGGGGGTTCAGATCCATGGAAGAGAGGCGGCACGCGCGGTTTTAAAATGGAATGGTGCTGGGCAACGGGGCTCCACCAGGAACCTCTCCATATGAAGGACTCCAGAGATCTGGCGTTACTCTACAGACAGCGCTCCGGCTGACCGTAGCGCTCCGGCTGACCGTAGCGCTCCGGCTGACCGTAGCGCTCCGGCTGACCGTAGCGCTCCGGCTGACCGTTACTTCACCGAGTGGAAGATGTGTATAAAAATAAATAACATTCACAACTCAGTGCGTTTGTTGCTTGCTTTAATCCAAAGCAGTCCAGGCGGGCCACAGGTGTCTTAACGGTTATATTTTGGAAGGAGGCAGAGCGCTATTCAGACAGAGTCTAGGTGCGCTCCGTTTATAGAGTAAGTTCTGACAGTAAGTTAGTTAAAATCGCCCTAATATTGGCGCAGGAAAAATGTATTGTCGATCATCCCTTCGATTGCCAATATACACTCCGATCGCAAATTGGCACAAGCCTATCGGTGGCCGATCAATTGGTACATCACTACTAACCAAATGTTGTACGTGCTCTGCATGGGCTCGTTCTCTCATTGCTACAGTCAAGAGTCAAAGCAGCATTAACGCTACTTTTTAAGGATTCATTATCCAGCTGAACGAACCAAGACATTTTATTATTATTATACACCTCATTGTTGTTTGTTAATTCACTCATTTCATCAAGCCCTAGCAAATGTTCTCCGTACACAGTATTCGGAGTTAAACACTGACGCACCAGTCGACCTCACATATCTGCAGTACAGAGTAAAGCCTACAGCATCTGAGCTGCTATGCATTGCTTGAAGGCACCCGGGCATAAACTATGTCTATGGGAACATTCAACTCGTAGTGTCACGGCGGCCGCCTGCTTCATTACCTTGGCCACGTTCCATCGGCTGCTTCGGCGCCGATGAGGGCCGCGGCACCGTCCAGGGCCGCGGGGCCGTCCAGGACTCTCTGAAGGCTGGGGTTGGATTCAGGGGGAGCCCTCCAGTTGACAGCTCCTCTTCTCGACATAATTTCCCTCCTCAAGCCGGCAACCAGAAAAATTTATCGAAAGCAGCAAAACAAAAAGGAGAAAAGAACAAGAAAAGTAATTGCCGGGGTTGCTAATACACTAAATCTGTAAGTCGATATGTTACATATATAGAGGCCTACTGCCATTGAGTACCACTAAATTGAGTTCTACACCTACCTACCAATAACCACCTGTATATGAACCACCCTTTTCTACCTGCCTTTGTAGCATTCCTCACTCGCACCCTCCACCACCCATCCCTACTCTCTTTGTCTCGGGGTACAGAAGGGGGAGCAATGCATCGAGGGCAAGACCACGAGATGTCAACCAAACGGAGCTCAAAGCCAAACGTCAGGGTTTCTCCAACCCCAGACTACCTGCTCATGACATATCCCCAAAATGGACAAAGCAACGTAACCGCTGAATACTGCCTGCGTGGTCTGTCCTGGTGAAACTCTGCTTTCCTTTGTAGTGCAGTACAACTGGTGGAGCATCAAGAGAAAGCAGGAACATATACTGCCATCAAGTTTGTACTTTAATGGCAAATGCGTGTTTGAGGAATGATACATTTTCTTTTCAAAGGTTTCAAAGGATTGGGATACATGCAATGAAATTCGGGTTTGGCTAAAAGTGTATAATTTGGGGGATTTAGATGAGCTCGTTTAAATTGAGTTCCGGGGCTTTTTGCTCAGCTTCCTCCACGTGATGGCGCGTGCCGAACAGCAAACGAGTAAAATAGTTCACACTTCCTCACTATCCGACACATTTTTCTTACACAATGCGAATGGATAAACGATAACCAAGCGTCAGGTTAGAGGACCAATGTGCCCGTTTTGAAAGCTAGGTCTTACTAACTACACAATCACGGATTGAGATTGCACGGCTAGTTAACGTTTGCTAGCTAGCAGCCTCGACGGACAACAACGTTAGCATACAATTTTCCCTTTCACCATACATACATAAGACAATTTTAGCCGTTTAGTGTCATGCGCAATTATTTCTCATTGTACAGTGAATGAAAAAGACAGAATTATTTGGTGACTTACAAACTAGACGTATCGTTGTGCAAGTTCACAGCGCAGCAGCATGCAGGTCGGTTCTGATTGGCTAGCTTAAAGGCTGCTCGATCGCCCCCAATGGTACATTTAGGGAATTACTGCTTGTAATGCTGTACATCAAATATCACACAGACATTTTATTTTTCATGATTAAATGCAATGGCAGAAATGGCTTAACGTTTCCATTTGTATTAATTACATCCATTATTAATTGTGTAACCAGGCTCCCTACTGGTGGATGATAGATGTGCAGATGAAAGGGGTGGGAGAATAAAATATGGTATAGACGTTGGACATGCATATGGCTTTGCAGCTCTAGCAAAGAAGCTTGCATTGCTCTCATGTGTAACCTGGCCACCCACTCATGACTCATTATACAGAATGCCATGATTGTCATTCGATTTTGATTGAGTGGTGTTGTAGCAAATTGAATAACTGGTGGCTGGCTCGAATAAAAGGCCAAGACAAATGGATATCCGTAGTTGATTTATTTCATATGCTGCAGCATACAAAAGGCACGGTTTCAAAGGCAACTCCACGCAGAGCAGAGTTCTTGAGAAAAGGCGCACTGAATAGAGGAGAGAAGCCCTTTTTGTAGAGCAAACAACATCTCAACAGATATCACGAGTATCTATGGCGTAATTTACTGTCTATAACGGGTACAATGTACAGTCGAGGCCGGACACATGACCGGGGAGAGGAGCTTCTCAGGAGTCTCTCACATGAGAACAGAGCACAATGCAGGAATACAGGAAAAACAGGCAGCTGTGGAGAGTTAGATAGCTGCAAAGACAGATAGGCCGCTATAGTGTGCACATAACAACTTGAACATCTCAACTAGTTAGTTTAAGCGAGCTGACCTCGGAATGGGGCCTTGAGTCATTTTCCATCACAGTGGTCAAAACAGAGAATGTTCCGCCATGTTTTATGGATGGGCGAACTTAATGAGAAAATGGCGGAGAATGGTTTCATGGTTTTCATGAATTTTAAATGGTAGAACAAACACACAAACACACACACGCACACACACGTGAATACACGTAATAATGCACATATTCAACACACGACACAACACAATCACAGAAAACACATTCACAGTAAAGAAAGGCCCGGATGTGTACACTCGGCTGGGCTTCTCTGCTGCGACACAATGTGGTCTGAAACATAGAAATACTTTCAACATGTCCCTTTGTGTTAATTCATTCACACCTCGAGCGCACACTTTCGGATTGTCAGGATTTCTTGAGGACACATGAGACCTTCATGAAGAAATCTGTGAAACACAACTATGTGTGTGTGTGTGTTTGCGTTTCAGAGTGTGAAATAATAACTTACTCTCAACACATTACATCTGTCTGTCTGTCTGTCTGTCTGTCTGTCTGTCTGTCTGTCGCTTACTTATTCCTCATCCAAGCTCCTTCTCTTGCATCTCTCTCTCTCTCTCTCTCTCTCACGCACACACACACACACACACACACACACACACACACACACACACACACACACACACACACACACACAGGAACCACATTTCTCAAACATTTCTTTCCACATGGTATGAAGTGTGCTGGTATAAATCTGTGCCAGTGGAAGAGGTGTAAGGCAGTTTATGATTTGAATCTGCATTCAGATTCAAATGGATATATTTTGGAAATTAGAGGATGGTTGTGTAGCCGAGTTTTTTCTAAGTACACCACTAGAGGGAGCCTTAATCAGGCCTATGTGACCTGCAGGCAGAATCGGAGACTATTTAGTTTAGCATGATTATCATCAATAAGGAAATTAACACTTTTAGATGAACATATATAAACATATTTTATACACATAAAATAATCCTAATGTAGACGAAATGCTCATCCTATACATCCTGTAAGGTCATTCACAGGACTGGCCTTCTGCTCTTCTGTCCGCCACTGCCGTTAAATGCTGCTCAAGCCAAAGATCACTACATTTGTGAGTCGCTTTATTTTTGGCTGATTTCTTACCTTCCATGAGCGTATATTATTAAAGTATAAGTACTGTAATCCTTTTCTGCACAAAGCATCTTTAAGGTTCCTCACTGTACAATAGAAAGATGACGCTGACTATTTAGCTACTTCCTTTATGTAGTTGGAATCTATTGTTTGCTCTTTGTGTTGGCCATTTTATGTGATCAGGTCTTTGCATGTGATGCTTGCAAAGACCCTGAATTTCAAGAACCCCTTTATTCCACTCCGGTTCATTTATGTGCAAGCCTTTTCACAGACTCCCCTTCACACACACATGCACACATGCACGCACGCACGCACGCACGCACACACACACACACACACACACACACACACACACACACACACACACACACACACACACACACACATGCACGGACACACACATACACATACACACACACACACACACACACACACACACACACACACACACACACATAGCCTCAATGCATCCATTCATTTTCTTCACCTACTTATTCCAGGTGAAGGGTTGCTGGGACACCTCTCACAGTGACCATAAGGTAGGGGAAAGACACACCAGGAGTGGGACTGTGGGGGTCCTCTCACATATTACTCATCACCAATGACAAACCCGCATTCCCAGAGGATAGCCGTACAAACAAGGGCAGGAAATGCGGCTAAGGTTTTCCCAGGTCTCCAGAGTGGTGAGAGCTGCATCGCTCCTCCTCATGTCTTTGTGCCACTAAGCTCCAAGCATACAGCACAGTATCACAGTGTAGCTAGAGCGATAACAGCACAGTATCACAGTATAGCTAGAGCGATAACAGCACAGTATCACAGTGTAGCTAGAGCGATAACAACAAGCATACAGCACAGTATCACAGTGTAGCTAGAGCGATAACAGCACAGTATCACAGTGTAGCTAGAGCGATAACAACAAGCATACAGCACAGTATCACAGTGTAGCTAGAGCGATAACAGCACAGTATCACAGTGTAGCTAGAGCGATAACAGCACAGTATCACAGTGTAGCTAGAGCGATAACAACAAGCATACAGCACAGTATCACAGTGTAGCTAGAGCGATAACAGCACAGTATCACAGTGTAGCTAGAGCGATAACAGCACAGTATCACAGTGTAGCTAGAGCGATAACAGCACAGTATCACAGTGTAGCTAGAGCGATAACAGCAAGCATACAGCACAGTATCACAGTGTAGCTAGAGCGATATCAGCACAGTATCACAGTGTAGCTAGAGCGATAACAGCACAGTATCACAGTGTAGCTAGAGCGATAACAGCAAGCATACAGCACAGTATCACAGTGTAGCTAGAGCGATAACAGCACAGTATCACAGTATAGCTAGAGCGATAACAGCAAGCATACAGCACAGTATCACAGTGTAGCTAGAGCAATAACAGCACAGTATCACAGTATAGCTAGAGCGATAACAGCACAGTATCACAGTGTAGCTAGAGCGATAACAGCACAGTATCACAGTGTAGCTAGAGCGATAACAACAAGCATACAGCACAGTATCACAGTGTAGCTAGAGCGATAACAGCACAGTATCACAGTGTAGCTAGAGCGATAACAACAAGCATACAGCACAGTATCACAGTGTAGCTAGAGCGATAACAGCACAGTATCACAGTGTAGCTAGAGCGATAACAGCACAGTATCACCAGTGTAGCTAGAGCGATAACAACAAGCATACAGCACGAGTATCACAGTGTAGCTAGAGCGATAACAGCACAGTATCACAGTGTAGCTAGAGCGATAACAGCACAGTATCACAGTGTAGCTAGAGCGATAACAGCACAGTATCACAGTGTAGCTAGAGCGATATCAGCACAGTATCACAGTGTAGCTAGAGCGATAACAGCACAGTATCACAGTGTAGCTTAGAGCGATAACAGCAAGCATACAGCACAGTATCACAGTGTAGCTAGAGCGATAACAGCACAGTATCACAGTATAGCTAGAGCGATAACAGCAAGCATACAGCACAGTATCACAGTGTAGCTAGAGCGATAACCAGCACAGTATCACAGTGTAGCTAGAGCGATAACAGCACAGTATCACAGTGTAGCTAGAGCGATATCAGCACAGTATCACAGTGTAGCTAGAGCGATAACAGCACAGTATCACAGTGTAGCTAGAGCGATAACAGCAAGCATACAGCACAGTATCACAGTGTAGCTAGAGCGATAACAGCACAGTATCACAGTATAGCTAGAGCGATAACAGCAAGCATACAGCACAGTATCACAGTGTAGCTAGAGCGATAACAGCACAGTATCACAGTATAGCTAGAGCGATAACAGCACAGTATCACAGTGTAGCTAGAGCGATAACAGCACAGTATCACAGTGTAGCTAGAGCGATAACAACAAGCATACAGCACAGTATCACAGTGTAGCTAGAGCGATAACAGCACAGTATCACAGTGTAGCTAGAGCGATAACAACAAGCATACAGCACAGTATCACAGTGTAGCTAGAGCGATAACAGCACAGTATCACAGTGTAGCTAGAGCGATAACAGCACAGTATCACAGTGTAGCTAGAGCGATAACAACAAGCATACAGCACAGTATCAAAGTGTAGCTAGAGCGATAACAGCACAGTATCACAGTGTAGCTAGAGCGATAACAGCACAGTATCACAGTGTAGCTAGAGCGATAACAGCACAGTATCACAGTGTAGCTAGAGCGATAACAGCAAGCATACAGCACAGTATCACAGTGTAGCTAGAGCGATATCAGCACAGTATCACAGTGTAGCTAGAGCGATAACAGCACAGTATCACAGTGTAGCTAGAGCGATAACAGCAAGCATACAGCACAGTATCACAGTGTAGCTAGAGCGATAACAGCACAGTATCACAGTATAGCTAGAGCGATAACAGCAAGCATACAGCACAGTATCACAGTGTAGCTAGAGCGATAACAGCACAGTATCACAGTGTAGCTAGAGCGATAACAGCACAGTATCACAGTGTAGCTAGAGCGATAACAGCACAGTATCACAGTGTAGCTAGAGCGATAACAGCACAGTATCACAGTGTAGCTAGAGCGATAACAGCACAGTATCACAGTGTAGCTAGAGCGATAACAGCACAGTATCACAGTGTAGCTAGAGCGATAACAGCACAGTATCACAGCTAGAGCGATAACAGCACAGTATCACAGTGTAGCTAGAGCGATAACAGCAAGCATACAGCCCAGTATCACAGTGTAGCTAGAGCGAAAACAGCACAGTATCACAGTGTAGCTAGAGCGACAACAGCAAGCATGCATAGACGGATAGATAGACAGACAGACAGACAGACAGACAGACAGACAGATAGATAGATACAGAGAGATAGAAAGAGAGAATAGACAGATAGATAGATGGATCGATAATAGATAGATAGATAGATAGATAGATAGATGGATCGATAATAGATAGATAGATAGATAGATAGATAGATTGATAGATAGATGGAGTGATAGATAGATATATAGATAGATGAATAGATATATAGATAGATAGATAGATAGATAGATAGATAGATAGATAGATAGATAGATAGATAGATAGATAGATAGATAGATAGATAGATAGATAGATAGATAGATAGATAGATAGATAGATAGAGAGATCGATAGATACAAAGAGAGAGATAGAAAGAGAATGAGATAAATGGATAGATACAGAGAGAGCGATAGAAAGAGAATGAGATGGATAGATAGATAGATGGATAGTTAATGATATATGTATCTCTGTATCTTTCCTGTGATTTTCTTTCTTCTCTATCTTTATTTTTCTCCCTTTCATCCTCATGCAGACTCTCTCTCACACTCACACTCATACACTCACACACACACACACACCCACACACACTCACACACACACACACTCACACACACACTCACACACACACACTCACACACACACACACACACTCACACACACGCACACACACACACACACACACACACGTGCGCGCGCAGGCTCACCTATAGTTGGTGCCTCATGCATCTTTAAAGATGGAGGAGAGAGGAGGAGAGGAGGCACCACTTTCTCACGCCATGTATGACGGGGTGAGGTCAGGGGAGAGCGGGGGAGAGACAGGCGGGGGGGGGGGAGGGGAGAGGGGGTGGGGAAGAGCCGTGGAAAGAGAGCTACAGGGAAGAGATAAAAGGTGGAAGACCCAAATCAAATGAGACGCGTTTAGAAGGAAGATCCTGCGCGGCATTCGCTCTCTGAGCCTGGCGGGGTGTTGGTGGGCTGGTGGGGTGTCGTGTTCTCTGTGAATAAATGTGCTCACCGTAATTATTCCCACACAAGCATCCCGGTCACAAACATCTGCCTCTCCTTCTGCTGACCTTCCCCTACCTCTCCCCCTCCCTTCGGTTCTCTCCCACCGTACCACAACCCTCCCCCCCCCACCTCCCTCCCTCAATCTTTTCTTCTTCTGTCTGCCCACTCGCATGCACTATTCCTCTCATCTTCTCTCCGTTCTCTTTTGAACTCTCTGTCCTCCTCCTTATCTTCTCATGTATTATATCGTTATTATTTTTTCACACTCCCCCCATCATCATCTCTCCTATGATGATCCTTTCTCTGTTTCTTTCTTTCTTTCTTTCTTTCTTTCTTTCTTTCTTTCTTTCTTTCTTTCTTTCTTTCTTTCTTTCTTTCTTTCTTTCTTTCTTTCTTTCTTTCTTTCTTTCTTTCTTTCTTTCTTTCTTTCTTTCTTTCTTTCTCTCTCTCTCTCTCTCTCTCTCTCTCTCTCTCTCTCTCTGACGCTCTCTCTGACGCTCCCTCTGATCCTCTTCGTGTATATGCATCCTCCCTCTTCCATTTTTCCTCGTGTTCATCCCTCCCTACTATGACTTGCTCATCTTCTTATGTTCGTGTATCATGTACAGATGGACCGTACCAATAGGTAATAACAACAACAACAGAGAGGTAAATGGGTTAAATCGTTCTTGTGTGCTCCACTGGAAAGCACTGCGGCAAGGAAAGGAGAACAAGGTTTCTCCACGAAAACGTTCTGATGAGTGACTGATTTCCTTAAACCCTAACCTAGCAGCGAGTGTCACAGGCACATGTTTGAGACAGATTATATAGTCACCCGTTTTTTTGGTGGCAAATGTTTCCGTTGTCCGTCGTCTCTGAGGGACAGGGGAAGAGTGTCTCTTTTTCAATGTTGAGTGAGCACACCAAAGGAGCCGTGATCAAAGTGACGCTGGGAATTCACGATTCGATTCCTGGTCTAGCTCGTGGAAACAGGCAGCGGGTCTTTGGCCTTCTCTGCTGTTACATTAGCCCTGGCTGCAGGTGGACGAGGAGACACAGAGACTGACTGCTAATGCAGAGACAGAGGGATTTGGGTCAGATGGGTTTTAGGAGTCATCAGGGGAAACTACCTGAGAAGCAGTGAGTGCATGAATATTCAAAGGGCTTTAGGAATTGTATAAGCGGAGTGTGTGAACGTGTGATTTTCTGCTTTTAGCAGGGGATTGTGACTTGTACTATATCTTATATGTGTGCAGTGTAGCCTCGCTTAGAATAGCATTGCATAAAGCAGCACAGAGCACTGGACGTCCAACGTGGGAGCCTTATTGAGTGGACGATTTACAACGACAGCTCGCCCTATCTACCGATGGCTATTTAGGAGACCGTTGCACAGCCTCCATTTTGGCACCTCCTCTCATCTCTTCACCCTGGCCATTTTGGATGCAGCCTGCTGCTGTCGGCTTCCCTGCTATTGACGATATTCAGGCCACCCCTTTAACTGTGAAGGAAGGAGGAAGGAGCAACGTGCAGTCAGCCCATTTACCATTCGGATGACATTGTTAGCAACATTCAATCAGGTCAGTGTTCAAAGAGAAACTAAAGTGAAGAGGCAGTGATTAAAGCATCAAGCACATTACATGCATAATTAGGCATTATAAACGCCTAATTATAAGCAATAGAAATAGGTTGTTCGATAATGTTACAGACGGTTAGTGTAATACGGATATTGTCGAACCAAGGGTAGAGTTGGAAATGAGTTGATGTATTTTGTAATTCACAGCAGGAAGATCAGGTCTCTCTTGCAAAATAGATGCTAACCGCAGGAAGACAAACACGAATAAGTACATACAAAAATACAATTCGAAAATAAAGAGAGGTTCAGTTAATGCGAAGGAACCCTGGTACAGAACATAATGAACGTTTCTTATTTAATGATAGAGTCACCGTTGGCTTGGACATCTCATGGAGACCTGAGCTTGAATCCCGGTCATGTTTTTGCAGAGGGGAACGTGTTGCAGTGGTGCATGATGGGAAGAAACAAATGCTGTCCTTATTTGTTGAATAAAATTGAACTTTTGTCTTACACTTTTTCCTGCCAAGCCATCCCATAAACCTTTGCACAGCGATCACTTGTTAAAGACAAATAAGTTCATGACACCATGAAAAGAACACCGATTTTTCATATCGGGAGGGAGCAGGATGTTTCGTTGGCTGTTTGGTTCCAAAATCTTCTTTTTGCTCCCTCTCTCTTTATACATCTCAAATGTTATCTACCTACAACCCCATTACCTTAACCAATAATATCAAAACATGTTTCTGTTCCATCTCCCACATCAAATAGAAAGAAGGTTGTCTTTGAACTTCATTTCCCATTGTCTTTATAGGGTGGTGCTGTAGGCCTCAAGTGAGACATCAATTGACCCAGAGTTTCCCCCTCAAAGCCATTCCATCTCCACAAGTCAGAATGTTTTAAGATCGCGGGCGCGGAGAGTATTTCCAGTTCCATCCCTTCTCTTTTCTCCAGCGCTGAATACATAGAGAAATACAGGTTACATTTGGCAAAACGTAGCAGAGAAGGAAAAGTGTAGGGAAAATAAAATGCCATGCATCCACAGTAAGAGATAGAGAGACAGCAGCATCAATAAGATATTGCTAGCTAGCCCAGACGCATAAATAAAACATCAGTGGCCATTGGGGCAGTGTTGCACTGAGATTGCAGATAGACTTCAAAAAGTCAACCCAGTTTTTCTTTCAGGATTGTTTTAGTTGGATGCTAATGGGAGAGAAAAGATTGTGTATGTGTTTATGTTTTTGTGTGTGTGTGTGTCTGTGTGTGTGTCTGTGTGCGTGTGTGTACACTAGGGTCTTTCCCTAGAGCAGCTCTGTTCCTGTTCCTCTCTAAGGTGACGTGTGTTTCCATGGCAGCAACATCAGCCTAGCATCTTTCTAATGTTCTCTCCCCCACCAATCCTCCCTCTCTCTCTCCCTCCCTACCCCCTCCTCTCTCTCTCTCTCTCTCTCTCTCTCTCTCTCTCTCTCTCTCTCTACCTCCCCCCCTCTCTCTCTCCCTCTCTCTGTCTCTGTCTCTGTCTCTGTCTCTGTCTCTGTCTCTGTCTCTGTCTCTCTGTCTCTCTCTCTCTCTCTCTGTCTCTGTCTCTCTCGCTGTCTTTCTCTGCATACATCAAACACCACGGGACTCAGCCTATCAGCTATCATTTCCAAGGACCTGCTGATCCAAGACTGTATGTGGAGGCATGACATATGCCATGGAAACCTGCTGTATTCCTGTTTAAATATAGGGAACGCTGCCCCTTCCCTATACATATACATACCATGGAAACCTGCTGTATTCCTGTTTACATATAGGGAACTCTGCCCCTTTCCTATACATACCATGGAAATCTGCTGTATTCCTGTTTAAATATAGGGAACGCTGCCCCTTTCCTATACATATACATACCATGGAAATCTGCTGTATTCCTGTTTAAATACAGGGAACGCTGCCCCTTTCCAATACATATACATACCATGGAAACCTGCTGTATTCCTGTTTAAATATAGGGAACGCTGCCCCTTCCCTTTAATTGATCCATTTGTGTCTCTTGTCTTCCTGGCTTTGTTCAATATTCATATTTTTTCAGTTTGAGTACACATTGACAGGCAGATACGCAAATAACTAAGCATATGCAAATACACACTTGAGGCACAACAAGACAAACCTATTCTTTCTCACTATCAAACAAACACATACGCACACTCGCACGCAGATACACACAAACGCACACACAAACAAACAGACACACATACACACACACGTGCGTGAGCACACACACACACACAGGCACGATGTTTGCTCCAAATTTCATTGAGCAATTGGGTTTTATTTAGGATCGGGCCATTGGTTATGAATGTAACTAGACGATATGTTTGTGTGTGCGTGTGTGTGTGTGTGTGTGTGTGTGTGTGTGGGGGGGGTTCTGTACACCCGCCTATGTGCATATGCTTCTGCGTGCCAATTTGCATCAACTGCAATCTGCTTTCATCCTATAGTCGCCAGATTCACAGCTTCTATTGATAGTATCTCCGTCAGCGTTAATCATCCTCTGTAGCGCGAACCGCCGCCAACAACACTACCGCTGCACAACCATGTCACAACGCTTGGAGATTCAAATCTCACTTCAATCTCACTATGTCAAAACGAAGCCCTGCAACTACAACCTTACAACCTTTTCAAAATCAATGCACACATTCAAACACACATCCCCATTCAAATGACCTTTTGAATTGTCAAAAGAACAGGAATTGTCAAAAGAACGATTGCTGCAGTACAGTGCCTTTCATTTTATACAGCTTTTCTTCTTTACCCATTGCAGGTTTTTACGACAACAAAAAACACCAAAAAAAGAGAACTACAGTACAGTAATCAACACAATATGTAAACTCACGGCACGAAAAAGAAATACAGTCAAATAAGCAAAGTGTTGTGGGGGATTGTAAGGGACGGGGCGGATGGTTTATGGATCCCTGCCTTCTGTCAGGGTCTGGCCCCCCATCACCTCCCCGATCTCTCAAGCCATGTCGTCCTAAACGCAGCGGGAGGGGGGGGGGGGAATATCATCAACATTCCCAATGGCTGTTTGTCCTGCAACACTTCGGCCCTGACCCCTGGTTACAGCGAGCCATCGTCTCCGGCTCCGTCAGCGAAGGCAAACCCATGGGAGTTTGCAGCTGCATCAAAGTCTAGGGCTCTCTGCAGACACCGCACCGTGAATGTGGTGGAACTTAAAACGCAGTGCTACAATGTCCACGTTTTCACACAAGAATGAGGACACCCAGGTCACACACTGCCCTGTCTAAATGCCTCCGTGGCAGTGTCAGTGGGACCCAATCTCCTGCCAGTACCAGTAGTTTCGGTGTGGAACAGTGTACGGTCTTACCTGTAACGGTCACAGTGGAGGTCTTTGACTCGAACGCTGAGCCTCTCTCAAACGGAGCCCTGTGCAGATGCTGCTCTTAAGGTGTGGCAGAGGAGATCCTGACACAGTGGATGCGGTGGAACGCTGTGCGATCTTAGTGCGTACTTGCCCTCGTGGTTGACGTGGGCGGATGGCGTGGTTCCGTGTTGACATCGGGCAGTTCCTGCTCACGGGCGAACAGACGTCCCACCCTCTGGAGGCAGTCTGGCAGTTCTGTAGAAAACGCAAGAACATGACGCTGTTGGTCAGGTTCCTTTTTGACATACTGCACCGTCACACACAGTGACATCCTCCGTTTTACACAGGTACTTCACAGCACTATACCTGGTGTTTTTTTCTGTTCACTGAGGAGCACAGAGCTTATATTGTAGGACTAAATTGTGTTGTAGCGTGATGCAGAATGATGAACTGCAGGGGTACAGCCTATCGTGGATAGTTGAAGACAAACCTGTTCTCGCGTCTAACTTGTGTATTATGGATGCTCCTGTGGGCTGGACTCTATGCCCATCCTCCCTCATCGGCAGGCCTGGATTTATGACATGCTCCCCCAAAGTGGCCCTAATGGCGTGGTCCCCGTTCTTTGTTCTTGTCCTCGTCTTCCTCTCTCTTCCTCTTCCTCTCTCTCTTCCTCTCGCTCTCACTGCGTCCATGTTTGCAAACCGCTCAGAAAAGAGTTGAGCCTAGGTCTTTTTGTGGTGCTAAGGCTCACACTGATTGGTGTTCAGTTTTGATGTTTTCAGGTGCGTGTCTGTTGGTGTTTCAATCTCAGGTATGTTATGCATCTCGTGTGCGTCTTTTAGAAAATGTGTAGTGTTGTGCAAATGTGTTGCAGATTTGCAAACGAAGCGCAGAGCAGAAAATGTGTTTGTACTTCGGGTGCCTTTGTTGAATGCATGGTTTGAAAAGTTAAGGCTTTGACGCTTTTGTCTAAGCATCACTTTCAGTGTGTCTGCTTTTAGTGTGTAGAGGCAAAAATTATAAAGAGAG
Organism: Lota lota; assembly: GCA_026745465.1. NCBI lineage: Eukaryota > Metazoa > Chordata > Actinopteri > Gadiformes > Lotidae > Lota > Lota lota. The sequence goes on from JACYXH010000367.1 coordinate 1,533,080, forward strand.
AGAGAGAGAGAGAGAGAGAGAGAGAGAGAGAGAGAGAGAGAGAGTCTACTGTAAAGGTGCATGTGTATGATTAAGTGGCATCTAGTGGTGAGGTTGCAAATTTCAACCTTTGATTACCCTTTTGTAGGGGTGTGTGTGTGCGTGTGCGTGCACGTGTGTGTGTGTAAACGAGCCTACAGCATACAGGCAGAGCCCTGGGTAAATCAATACTGGCTGTGAGTGTAACCATCCCATATCTCTAATGCGACTGTGAGGTGGGGATGAAGATGAAGGCTAGGAGTGTGTTGACGAAGCCTTTGCCGATATCTGTGTGTGTGTGTGTGTGTGTGTGTGTGTGTGTGTGAGTGTGGGTTATATTTGTGAATGTACTGTATGTAAATGTACTAAATGTGTGTCTGCTTGCGTGTTTCTGTGTGTGTGTTTGTGTGTGAGTGTTTGCTAAATGTGGGTCCGTTTGCATGTATAGTTGAACATTTGTGTGTGTGCTAAATGTGGGTCCGTTTGCATGTATAGTTGAACATGTGTGTGTGTGCTCTCTGTGCGTGTGTGTGTGTGTGTTGTAGTGCGCACCACAGTCAGTCAGGGTGTGGTCGGGAGCAGACTCTCCTCCAGCCCCTGGTGTAGAGTAACAGTAATTCAATTGAACCAATGAACCCTGGCCTTTGGGGATCACAGCCTATGGGCACTACTCCATATAAACATATCTGTGTGTGTGTAAGGGTTTGTGTGTGTGTATGTGTGTGTGTGTATGTTTGTGTGTGTGTATGTATGTGTGTGTGTGTGTGTGTGTGCAAGGGTTTGTGTGTGTTTATGTGTGTGTGTGTGTAAGGGTTTGTGTATGTGTGTGTGTGTGTGTGTGTGTGTGTGTGTGTGTGTGTGTGTGTGCGTGTGTGTGAACTTTAGCAACACAATCCTCTCAGCCTTCAGTTCTGAATAAATAAGTGGTTGAGATCTGCAATATATGCAATAAATATGATCTTCAGTTCTTCCTTCCTTTCTTGTTTCCATTCCTTCTCTCTTCCTCCTTATTTTCATTTCTTTCATCTGGTTGATACTTCTTTCCTGTTATATCCAACTTTTCATTCTGCATATATGTCTCTCTCTCTGTCTCTCCTTCTCTCTCTTCTCTATCTATTTCATGTGTTCATCTCTCAGAAATCATAGCCACTAGAGCCATCTTGGTACCCATACAGCACTCACTTTGTTTAAGAATACAGTACAGGTTATGTATCCCTCCATCTTTTCCCCATCTCGTGTTTGGGTGGCGGGGGAGGGGCAAGGGAATGAAGGGTCTTCCGTAGCGATCGTGCCCCCCCCCCACACACATGAACACATGCATGCGTGCATGAACACATAAATGGAACACACACACACTTACCAAGACATGTGTGCAACCACACATTCACTCAGAGCCACAAGCTCGCACACAAACACACACACACACACACAAACACACACACACATACACGCATACACCGATGGGCGTGCGCACACACACACGCACACACACACACACACACAGAACCCATCCTTGCAGTTTAGCAGAAGTCTAATCCAGGGGTAGTCGGAACAGAACAGGCTTTGTTTATTTGCCCAAAGGAGATGGCATGCCATGGCCTGGTTGGACTCATTTTGACTCTGTGCACCTCCCACACACACACACACACACACACACACACACACACACACACACACACACACACACACACACACACACACACACACACACACATATACACACACACACATGCACACACATACACACACAAACACACACATACACACAAAAACACAAACACATATACACACATACACACACACATGCACACACACACATGCACACACACACATGCACACACATACACACACATGTACACACACAAACACACACACATACACACACATACACACACAAACACACACATACTCACACAAACACACACAAACACACACATACACACATACACACAAACACACGCACACACACACACACACACACACATACACACACACAAACCCACAGAGGATTGTAGGATCGTGCTGTCAAGGCGCCAACAAGCCTCAGACCCTGATTGGACCATGGCGGGGACAGTAGACTGAGGGACAGCCAATACGTGAGGGCTGGTTTTCTGACCTCCCTGCCATCCCGGTCTCCGGGCTCCTCCTGTCATTTCCTCCGCCACCGCTGATGCAAGCAACAGCCTCCCACTAGGTCTACTTAGCGGGCGTCTGCCCCAGTGTGGCGCAAAGCCACCCTGAGCTCCAGCTTAGCCACGCTCTTACTGCTGCTCTACAATGAGGCAGCAATGTTGCCACAGCAGGACAGACGAAGCACAGGAGGGCCCTGGTGTCTGGGGACCAAGTCCACCATGCAGCTTGGACAGTTGCTGTCGATTGGTGAAGTACGTTATTTGGAAGGTAGTCCAGAACATCATGAGGCCTAGTCAAATGCAGTTATTAGCACACACTTCACAACATTAGACCACAGATTCATGTCTATCCCCAGATATCCAGCACTTTGTAATTGCACTTGCAAAGGCCTCCTGGACCACTGTCCTAAAGTGTTATGGAGCAACAACAATATTATCACTCGTGCTATAAACGTATGAGCTTTATTGCCACTTAATTCTTCATGCTTTGCATAAATTCTCCTTGCACTCACTCCATGTCTCCAAGTGAAAGGTGTTATTAGCTTACTCTGCAATAGTATCACCACTGCAGCCAAGATCAAATACCTAGGTTCCTAGTCAAGACCTTGAGAACCCCTTTTGGCTTGTGTTTCTTTTATCCTTTAAAATAATATAGATGTATACAATGTGACTGTAAAAGTCCTGAACGTTCAGTGTTTCATTGAAGATGCTTGGTTACTGGTCCTGTGTCTCTCATGCTCAATTAGGTACATCAGGTGTTTTGCTGTCAATAAGTGTCTTACAAGAAATATCCTCATTAAGTATGCATCTCTTTCTTTCTTTCTTTCTTTCTTTCTTTCATTCATTCATTCATTCATTCATTCATTCTTTCTTTCTTTCTTTCTTTCTTTCTTTCTTTCTTTCTTTCTTTCTTTCTTTCTTTCTTTCTTTCTTTCTTTCTTTCTTTCTTTCTTTCTTTCTTTCTTTCTTTCTTTCTTTCTTTCTTTCTGTCTTCCTTCTTCACCGCGGGCTTTGACATGAGTCCAGACTATTGCTTTCCAACTAACACCTGACCTGTAGCTTGAAGTGTCTTCATGACAGGAATCGAATCTAGTCGACACTGATGAAATATCACTGTAATGTCAACGGAAACATGAAACCAGCTTCAGAGATGACAGAACATCGTATCTGAACTCCTCCTCTTATCTCCTCCTCCTGACGTCTATTCCCATCTCCTCTCCTCCCCTTCCACCCCACCCCTTTTCTTTCCTCTCCTCTGTCACCTCCCTCTCCTCTCCTCTCCTCTCCTCTCCTCTCCTCTCCTCTCCTCTCCTCTCCTCTCCTCTCCTCTCCTCTCCTCTCCTCTCCTCTCCTCTCCTCTCCTCTCCTCTCCTCTCCTCTCTCCCCCCCCCTCTCGAAGTGTAAACACTGTGGATTGGCTACTGTAGCAGGTTGAGTACATGGGGAGGGAGCTGCCCCTCATTTGCTGATCTGCAGATTTCCCCACTGCAGTGTCTATTTAAGGCACACACGCAGAAGGCACTGGCTCAGAATTATGCAGAGTTTGCAGGGATAGCGGTTCTTAGGGCGTCTGCAATGCAAAGAATAGCCCTGCAGTCGACTGAATAGTGTGTATGTATAAGACAGTTATCAGGTTTGGTGGAGCGGAAACAAGAGAGGGGCTTCAACTGAGGGGAATGTTCTGGAATCTGCGACAAGCAGGGACGCTCTGATCCTACTCTGCTGTTTAGAGTAACGCAGGGAGACCTCATGCTAGGAAACCACTCCCATGGATGAGCTTACACACGCACGCACGCACACACACACACACACACACATACACACACGCACGCACACACATACACACACACTCACACACACTCACACACGCACACGCACACGCACACTCACACACACACACTAACACACACACAATCACACTGTTGGCAAATAGACAACATTAACACTTTTCCTCACCATTACTACTCTACTCTAACTCATACATGACATTACATTGCTTTTATTTAGCAGACACTTTTGTCCAAAGCGACGTGCGTTAAACAATAAAGATAACACACACAACACACACACACACACACACACATACACACACACGCACACTCACACACATATACACGCACACACAAAAACCTACTGACAAGGCGACAACCAGCGTGTCGGGACCAGTTAGCGCTTATGCTCAAGGACAGCGTAACCCACCAGGGAAGAGGCGAGATTCAAACCAGCCCCCTCCCAGTTAGCCCCCCGCTATAACTACACATCAGCCAGCTTGCTGCAGCTTCGGCAGCCTTCTGGGTCTCCACCGACCGTGGAGTGTAAGCTGCACTCAGCGCTGTGGCCGCCGGCTGCTGCGCTGGAGGGGTTAGAGCGCCAGGCTGACCAAACACCGCGCATCTTTGTCTCTCTCTCTCTCTGCCTCACCGCACACACACACAAGCACGCACGCGCGCACGCACACACGCACGCACACGTACATGCGCACGCACACGTACATACGCACGCACACACACACGCGCGCACGCACGCACACGCGCGCGCGCGCGCGCACACACGCACGCACACGTACATACGCACGCACACACACACTGTGGTTAGCAGATCTTATGCAGCAGAGGCGAGGGAAAGCGTCAGCGGCTAGATAACCCCCTCCTCCGCTCCGTCTCTGTCTCATTTACCGGCGGCCCTCAGGGCGGACCACCAGAGCCGCGGCCAATGGCTGCCACCAGGCAAATGGACGTGGTGGTGGTGGTGGACGTGGGGGTAGTGGTGGTGGGGGTTGTGGGGGTGGTGGTGGTGATGGTGGTGGACGTGGTGGTGGTGGACGTGGGGGTGGGGTGGTGGACGTGGTGGTGGTGGACGTGGGGGTGGGGTGGTGGACGTGGTGGACGCGGGGGTGGTGGTGGTGGTGGGGGTGGTGGTGATGGTGGACGTGGGGGTAGTGGTGGTGGGGGTTGTGGGGGTGGTGGTGGTGATGGTGGTGGACGTGGTGGTGGTGGTGGTGGGGGTGGTGGTGATGGTGGACGTGGGGGTAGTGGTGGTGGGGGTGGTGGTGGTGGTGGGGGTGGTGGTGATGGTGGACGTGGGGGTAGTGGTGGTGGGGGTGGTGTTGGACATGGTGGTGGTGGACGTGGGGGTTGTGGGGGTGGTGGACGTGGGGGTAGTGGTGGTGGGGGTTGTGGGGGTGGTGGTGGTGATGGTGGTGGACGTGGTGGTGGTGGACGTGGGGGTGGGGTGGTGGACGTGGTGGACGCGGGGGTGGTGGTGGTGGTGGGGGTGGTGGTGATGGTGGACGTGGGGGTAGTGGTGGTGGGGGTGGTGTTGGACATGGTGGTGGTGGACGTGGGGGTTGTGGGGGTGGTGGTGGTGGTGGACGTGGGGGTAGTGGTGGTGGGGGTGGTGTTGGACATGGTGGTGGTGGACGTGGGGGTTGTGGGGGTGGTGGTGGTGGTGGTGGTGGTGGACGTGGGGGTAGTGGTGGTGGGGGTGGTGGACGTGGGGGTAGTGGTTGTGGGGGTGGTGTTGGACGTGGTGGTCGTGGATGTGGGGGTTGTGGGGGTGGTGTTGGACGTGGTGGTTGTGGACGTGGGGGTTGTGGGGGTGGTGGTGAAGGTGGTGGTGGTGGTGGACGTGGGGGTAGTGGTGGTGGACGTGGGGGTGGTGGACGTGGTGGTCATGGACGTAGGGGTTGTGGGGGTGGTGGGGGTGGTGGTGTTGGACGTGGGGGTGGTGGTGGTGGTGGACGTGGTGGTGGTGGACGTGATGGTGGTGGTGGTGGTGGTGCTGCGGCTGCTGCTGCCAGCAGCAGGTGTGAGAGGTAAGGGAGGGAGAAGAGAGAGATGAGAGATGAGAGACTAGGACGTTGTGTTGCTAGATAAGCAGCCTGACCTTTCCTTTTATCTCATCCTTCAGATGTGGTCGAAAAAAGGCCTTCATCATGCAGCCACACACATATATATATACTGCAGTGTACACACACACACAAACACACTACTGGTGCCACAGTCTGGCAGGGGTTAGTTTACCCGTGCTTAGCAGCATATAAATTCAGTCTGCATGGGGTAGCTGGAGCGTTTCCTGTGTACGGCCAGGCAAACAACCATGTTTCCCTCCTTTTTACGTTAAGGGTTCTTAAATGTGAGCAGTTCCATTTAACAGTAAATGACCAACAGCAGTTGAAGTTGTTTTTGATTATATTGCAGATCTCCATATTCAGATGACCCGCTCTAGGCTAATCTAGTCGTTATGTGGATCATGTTTATATTACTAATGCACAATTCCTAATCCAGTCTCAATGACTGTGGTTGGCTGCCAGGGGCAGAATGGCTGTCACAGATAATGGCATGTGTCTTGTTCAGCAAGAGAAAGCGGCTACTTGAGTTCAGTTTGTAAATGTTAATGAGGCCTCTTAAAAAGACAGGGCTGCCCTTATTAGACATTCACTCATTTTGATATGCACCCAGCCTATTGGTGTGTCCCCATTGAAATGGAAATATGATGTTGATTGCCTTATCTAAATATGGCTTTGGTGTGAAAGACAACAATTGGCTGCTGCCTGTCTGTCTGTCTGTCTGTCTGTCTGTCTGTCTGTCTGTCTGTCTGTCTGTGTGTATGCATGGTCTTGTCTGTAAGTCACTCTTGCTAGTTAGCAAGAGTGACTTTGACCAGTTGGTCAATTTCCAACATGCTGACTGACCTGTCCTTCGGTTTCTCTTGTTTTAACAGTGTCTGTCTGTCAATCTGTCTGTCTATCTGCTCCTCTCTCCTTTGATCTATGCTTTATATTTGTGTCTGTCTGCGAGTATCTCCTTCTCCCTACCTGTCTGTGTGTAGCTGCCTGTCTGTCTTGAGATATACGTTCTAGTGAATCGATCTCCTGGCCGGTGTTGAATTACTGGATTTATTTTGGTCACCTGGTCTGCGTCTTACTTGATCCTCTTGTATTGACTTAGTTCTATCGTGTTTCTACTTCAGTTCTCTCATCTGTATTGGATGTCTTTAACCTCCTCTCTGATGCTCTGTGTCTTCTCCAGGCTTACGCAACTGGAGAAAAGGTCAAATGAGAGAGAGAGAATAGGGAAGGGAGGAATGAAGGAGGAGGACAGGCAGACATTGCTGGTCAGACCATATTCAGCTGAGTCACTATTGAGCAAACAAACAAATACACAAATACACAATAAATACTGACAGGGTTTGAATTGTAGTATGGATTGAAATTTATCTTTGGATATATCTTCAAATACACAGTCTATATATATATATATATATAAATATACAGTATTTGTCCCCCGATACTCTGTGAGAGACCTGGAGACATATAGAGGGACGGAGAGAGAGAGAGAAAGAGACGGGAAGAGAGAGAGAGAAAGAGAGGGGAGAGCGATAAAGAGAGGGGGAGAGAGAAAGAGAGGGGGGAGAGAGAGAGAGAGAGAGAGAGAGAGAGAGAGAGAGAGAGAGAGAGTGGCCAAAGAGATAAAAGCGTTTCAGATTCATTCTTTCATCTCATCTTTTCCCGAATAAAAAAAACAATCCTGAGTGTGATAAGAAAAGCCCAAGAACTTCTCCACACTGCAGTTCCATGTGTGCCATTTTCCTTCAGCTCATCGATCCAAAGCACTTCTCTCAAAGTTGATCAGAACGTGTTTACCCATGCTATCATTTCCCCAACAGCACAGCCTTTGTTGAGATCGCCCACCTCTCTTCCTTCCATTCAGCCGTCATGTGGCGTAGTGAGCAGCTAAATAAATGAATAATGATTGTGTTCCCATTTTTACGAATAACCAAACGCTCAACTCAAACCACAGGGAGAGACCCTAACAATGCAAATGGTTGACTCTGATTGGCTCAAGTTGAGGCCAATTTGGCAGTCGAGTGGCGTCTATTCGTGTCACTTGCCAACTAACCTGCTGGCCCTTCGTTTAGCAATCAGAAAAAGGAAATCACAATGATAGTATTTGGTTACCACATTGAAATACAATGTGAGTAGATCAAAGGATTTCTATGCAGTGAGGCAGAATGAACAGCATCCAGCTGTGTGAAACCACTCTCTATGGGAGTACAGGGTGCAAGACCTTTCATGTCAAATGCTATTTACATTGTGGGATTAGCAACCATGTTTTAATGTCGGAAGCAAAATAGCTTTTGCTGAATCATTTTACCCTTTAGAGTAGCTACCATCCCCTTGTCTTAAAATCTTTGTGTGTGTGTGTGTGTGTGCGTGCGCGTGTGTGTGTGATAATTGAAAAGGAATGATTTGGGCGATAACAAGGATTAACTGTCCAAACCAGGCTGTCATCAGCAGTGATCAGAATAACCATTAGCATTCGTTTCTGTGGCAACTGTAACCAGAGATACCATCTTTGGTATCCAATCGCACAGTGAGGTCACCCATTGTCCTGGAAGAAGCACAGGACCCATTACAACCAGCTTCTGCCAACCTGGTGCATTCAATGATGTAAAACCAGCAGGACTTTTATTCTGAAAAACTGGACATTGTCGATGACCAAACCCCATACTCCTGCTGGAAGTAAGGTTTGATAAACATGCCTTCTGACATATGAATCAACCCTCACTTTTCAGAATGCAATGCCACATTTTCCTGAACTGTTCTCAGTGGTTTCAGGCATTAGCATATACTGTACTTAATGAAGAACTACGACGGAAGGAAGGAAGCGCTAGCTTGAATGATGCTCTGTGACCCTAGGAGCAGGGCTAGCTGAGAGAGGGCAGAGGAGAGTGTCCATCTATCCAGGACTCAGAGGCTCCATGGTTCCATGGCCCTGATATCACACAGGACTATCCATCTGCAGCCTTTCTTTCACGTGTGACGTGTTTGAAGTCTTCATAGCTCCAACCCCTCCGATGCAACGCCAATGTACACAACACGCATAAGAGGTTTGAATGAATCAACTCCATTCCTGCCGTGATGTGGTGTCTTGTGGGGTTTAAACATCCAGACAAATGACCTATAAAAAACGACCACAACCCCTGCTGTAGTATTGTGGGAGGCGGGGAATAGATGATGATGGTGGAGAAGCTATTAATGCACATGAAATGCATCGGACAGCACGGTCAAGGCGCCCTAGACTCCAGCATGGAGTTCACCAGGACGCCGGTGTGGTTGCGCTCAATGGAATAAAAACATATTTTGTCCACATTATATATATATATATATATATATATATGCACTCTTATGCTCTTCCCTCTCCTCTTCCTATCATTTCTGGTCTCCTCTCCTCTCTTCATGGTCTTTCTGTCTCATCATGTGGTCTTCT
>JACYXH010000367.1:1552500-1560000 GCA_026745465.1 Lota lota
TTTTATTTGTCTGTCCGGATCTGTGTGTATTTTTCTCTGTTTTTCTCTGTAAGCCATGTAGGCCTGCTGTAGGCCAGTATGCAAATGAGTAGAAAAGGTGAGTAAAGGAGTGATTTGAGGTAAGACTGGTTGTACTGTCTCAGAAATCCAACAGCAGAACAAACCTAACTACCTCCTAATTCTAACTGCTCTAACAAGTGGCCCTTACTAGCTAATCAGCTAGCTACCTAACTCATTCATTACCTAACTAACTAGCTAGTTATCAAACTAGGTAGCTTGCTAGCTACTTACTAGCTAACTATCGGGCTATCTAGCTAGATACAAATAAACGAACCAGCTCGCTAACTAAATAACTAACAAAATACATAGGTGAGCTTCATATCTAGAAAGAAGGGAGGCAGAAATAATGGCGGAGAGGTGAGAAAAGGTGCGCTTTGTGCCGCGGAAAAGTCTTCCTACAACTGTAGTTAGTGACCTAGTCCACTGGGATATTCTCATAAATGTTACCAGGGTGCAAATCATTTAATATTGGATTAATGTTTATCGTCTGCACTATTAGCAGTATCAATATTATTTTAAGGAGGGGTGATGTGCATGTTTAGTGTGTTAAACTGCATATATGGCCTCAACATTTCTACCCAGTAGTAATTTGCAGAGCTATATAATGTATGTATATAAAGTGATGAACAACATATTAGTGTTTTGCACTATATTTAAATTACCGGTCATATTCCCACCAATACATGTATTCACGACCTCTCTTTTGCATTTTGATCAAATTGACCACCACAATTAAACATTTTGTTTAATTAAACTGACTTAAGACTAGCGGGCCCTGTCTTAGCACCCACACTGCCCTCCTACCGTTTGTGTTATGAACGTTTGTATTCATAATGCAAAGCAGCGTGGATCCAGTCATTTCTCACTCATTTGCGTGCCATGTCGACGTCGCCGGCGCAGCTCTGAGGAGCGCACGGCACCGCTCTTGATGACCTGGCACTAATCAAAGCCGGGTGGCCAGACAGGAAGGACACAGAGGACATCCAAAAGTGCAAAGGCAGAGGATAAGACTGCAAAGAACACGTTAATGTTCCCCAGCGAATGCTATTTGTGCTATTTGGTCGGTTTCTATGCTAATCCTACCAATTCTGAGTTGTTCTAACATATGTGGTGTTTGAATACTAGGATATTATATAATACTATAAATAAAAGTGTTTTTATGGTGATGATGGGTTGGTCAGAGGCATCGAGGCCATCGATATCTTTAGAGTTTATACAGCTGATCAGATAATTTGCAATAATCATAGTTTATAACAATGTATTTTTCTATATTATCTTGGTTCTATCTTTACATCACAGTAGAGAGGATCATTATGACAAACGCTTCACGAATGTACTGAGGCAGGCTCTTTTCTAATGGGGGGGGGGAGGGGGGGGGGGCATTTACATTTTCTCACGATCTGATACCAGCTGGAGCTTTAAAGGTTCGACCTTAGTAGGCGTACATAGTGTAGTATTATTATTTATTTCTTTTCACCTCAAGAGGCGTTGCTACGATGGGCACAGCACTATATATGGAGAAAATGGGCGGCGCTCGAAAGCTCTTCACCAATAAAAACCCGTGAACGGCTGAGGTGTGGCAGGTCATGGGCGGGCTCTTTGCAGGGGGGCTGCGCTCTAACCGGAAGTCTGCTGCGGCTGCTCTCTCCCTGTCATTCGGCCGCGGTGGGTTCCAAGAGAGGGGCAGCCAAGAAGCACAGGAATCGGCTGGCTCTACTGAAGACATCTAGCAAAAAATACCGAAATCATATAAACAATGAAACAGACTTTATAGGCTTTTTTGTTGTTGTTGTCATAACGGTGGCTGAATAAATGTCATACATTGCCACGTAGCAAATTAATTTGACGATACGATCAAGATTAGAGGCAGAAGAGAGAGCTGTGTCATTGAGCAAGCAGGACACGTCAGGAGGAGAGAGAGAGAGAAAAAAAAGCTGACCGACCGTACTGTACGAGTCAGCTCTCAAATAGCCTTCCGCAAGCTTTCTTTGCCGAATAGTTTGGTTAAGGACATCACATTTAGTCGAAGCAAGAGACAAGGAGTTCAAGGAAACCGTCGCCAGGATCGAAGCCAAAAGGTGATACGATTTTTTTTTCCTCTAGCTAGCTAACCTCCGTGCTAGGTGCTACTTTGCTAACATTAGCTAACACTGTTAATGTTAGCGGTCAGGCTAACGCCTCCCAATCTATTCGAACCGGTCTATCTTCGATGTAAAATTCAAATGATACGTATTGCAGAACTATGACGTGCTTTTAACCACAGTGTTACATGGTGTGGCCAACATATGTGATGTTGAGGTGATGTTGAGTTGGATTATCTACGGACTTGTGACAGCTGTCAAACAAGGTCGAGGGTTTTCTCTCGGTTTGTCATTTTCTCATTTCGAACGGCACTGGCATACAACCGTGTACAGATATTTGTTATACCATGTATAATTAATATGGCAATAGCATAAACAATAAACCGCCTGTCAAACGTGATTGCTAGAAAGCTGTCTCGATGCCTGATTTGTCGCCTCCACTCGCAATGCTAATTAGCCCGGTTTGTGGCTACCAGCAAGCTCAGCAAGGCTCATATATCGGCAACGTCACGGGGTAACAATTAGCCCAAGACGTAGCCGTTTGCATTTCCTGCAGCCCGCTGGTCGCATATTATCAACTTCAATGTAGCACCACGAGTGTCTATATAGAAATTCGTTGTGTAACCCAAGCCGCTGATGGTTCCTATTTTAAGTCTACACCACACACACACACACGCACACGCGCACACACAGTCACACAGTCACACGTCACATGCCACAAAAAGATATTCCTGTCGAATTTCACATGTTGTCAGCTAAGTCGTTCAAAGTAAAGCATTAGAGGGCCTGCTAACGCAATGAATGCCATCCTATGTGTTCCCTACTCTCAATAGGACCTAACGATCACGGGTTAGCGTTTGTGTGGGGGAGGAAAACAAATGGGGGATTACGGGTTTGGAGTCCTAGTTCAAAACAACACTGGCAACAAGTCTGCATTCCCGGTCCGAATCCACCCGCATCTGCAGCCCCCACACCACCACCAGAATGTGTCGCAGAGCCCTGCTGCTTTCATAAACAGCACCACAGCCGCGGGGAATGGCACCACAGGGGGGTCTCCCTGGCTCTTCCCTGCCTCTGCCACCCACAACAGCATGCAAGACGAAATCCTTGGGGGCTCGGAAAAGCCCAAAGCACAGCAGCAACAGGAAATGCAAGAAACGCAGGAGAAGCAGCAGCAGCAGCAGCAGCAGTTGTCCCCCGGGAATCACCAGGACAGTGGAAGTGGCGGGGGGATAATTTCAGAACTGGAGAAGGCCCGCTCGGAGGATGGCAAAGCAGACAACGGCACGCCGGAGGGAACCAACGGCAAAGAGAAACAGCTACGTCTCGAGTCTCCGGTCCTGTCGGCCTTTGATTACCAGGAGACGTCGGGTCTCTGCGGAGCAGGCCCCATCCAGTCCGGCGCCAGCTCTTCGTCTCTCACTGGCTTCAACAACTGGTCAGCCGCTATCCCGCCGGCCCCCTCCACCATCATCAACGAGGACGTCAGCTTCTTCAACCCGGCCTCGGCCAGCAATGGCCCGCTGCTGTTCCAGAACTTCTCGCACCACGTCAGCCCCGGCTTCGGTGGAAACTTCTCCCCGCAGATCGGGCCCGCGGCCGCCGCCTTGTCCCAGCACCACCCGCCCCCACCACCGCATCCCCACTTCCAGCACCCCCACAACCAGCACCAGCAGCACAGGCGCTCTCCGGCTTCGCCTCACCCTCCGCCCCCCTTCCCACACAGGAATGCGGCCTTCGGCCAGTTGCCCCATCTCTCAAACAGCCTAAATAAGCCCCCTTCCCCCTGGGGCCCGGCCAGCTACCAGAGCCCCTCCCCCTCCCCTGGCTCTTCCACCTCCTGGAGCCCCGGCGGCGGCTACGGCAGCGGGGGCAGCGGCTGGGGAGGATCCCAGGGAAGAGACTACCGCCGGGGACTGAACGGAGGGATGACCCCCATCAGCTCCATCTCTCCGCTGAAGAAGACCTTCCCAAACAACCATGTGGCATCCCAGAAGTACCAGCGAAACAGCCCGGCCGGATTCAACCCCAAGTCCTGGATGGATGATGGCGTGGGACGCACTGACAACATCTTCCCCTTCCAGGTCAGAGGTCATTTGATGTGTTGATGGTTTTCTTTTTTTATTATGTTCTTTCAGTTGATTATCTCATTGATCAGTATAGATTTTTGGCAAGGGTGTGGTTCCTCCTATATATTCCGTTTGTGTCCTTTCTGTATCATGCGCCTCTTTTTTATTTTCCTTCTTTCCTCTATCTGCCCAAGCCAACAATGATATATATCCGACAATCATCTTTTAAACGACGAAACACTAAAGTGTAATGCCAATTATATTGGCTGCTAATTCAGCGTGGGGTGGGGGGTGGAGGGGGGGTTGGTGATATATCTTGGAGTAAGGGCAGGGGAGGAGGATTTCCATGGATTTCCATACTGCATTTATCAGCATGTTAGCCCAGGCACCCGTCTCTCTCTGGGTTCTGCACTCCCTCGGCTGCTGGTCCCTGATGATGACTAATGGGGCGCTGCAGCGAGGTGTGCCACGTACACAATGGTGGGTGGGGTTGGAAAGCGTGGGGGGCGGGGTGGGTGTGGTAAGAAATGGGGAAAGGTGTGAGGGAGGGTGTGGAAATTAGAATGACAGGGGAAACTGGGACATTGATGAGGCGAGGGATTGTGATGTGAGGAGAGAGATGACGGTATTATCCTTAAATGACCTCTCCTGTGCGAAGGACCTCCCCCCTGACCGTCCACAATAAAAGGTACGTTGATGGATGGATCCAAATAGGGCTCAATTCATAACATCCACCCTCCTCTGTCCCAGATCTCATGGCATCAGTCCCCTCTATTCTGTGGAATGTAGCCTAATGATTTCCCAGGATTACCATGTTATTAATCACCAAGGGACCTGGCCTCTATTGCCTATGATGCTATCTTTAAAACCCTAGCCTTGTTTTATTTATCTTTTTCTCTTGATGCCAAGGTCCATGTCCAATAAGCCTGTCCGGTGGAAATAACGGGGCTATCATCACCCTTAGTAGATGACCCATGGGATTGATAGTGAAAGGTCTATGGATGAAGATGGATTTTTTTAAAATTGTTTTATTGATCACCTTCTGCGTTGATCATCCAAGCTTTAGTAAGGAGGAGGTGGATGCCGCAGAGCTGGGGCGGGGGAGATGCCGAGGCGTGTGATGTGATGTGGGGGTTGCGATTAGCCATGAGAAAGCCTGGCTGACCACACAAGAGTAAAGGCTCCCACCAGCATGTATTTTATCCAGGCAATTTCTGATGACTCACTGTATACCTTGTTGGGTTAAGTCAATCATCATATATCTACTTCTATTCAAATGCAGTTTCCCATTGTCTTATCAGATGGGTGGATATGTGTGTGTGTGTGTGATACACCATCTAGAAAGTCTTACGTGAACTGACTGTTTGTCAATCTGCTTACAACAACAACACTAATTGGCTTTTAGAAGAAGCCGATAATCAGAATTCTATTCTCTAGTTGTGCCCCTGAAAATCTTTATTTTACATCTCAAAACGATCCATAACAAACCCCAATAACTAGTCGATCTGGCACGTTACACATTGAAATTCAGTGCGTCTTATGACAAGCAAATATAAACATGGATGTGAGTGATGGAGAACATGCTATGTAATGATTTAAAAATGCTTGTCACAGATAAGATCTTAATTGAAATCACCAGGTAAACCAAATGGGCTGTTATTTCTATATCTTAAATGTGCATCGATGTTCTGTAGCTCATTGCAACTACAGGAATTGTAGACTTTATTCCAGGAAAATAAATGCTTGGCTCAAACCTTTCATAGGGATGTTAAATGTCCATATACAACATGGTTTAGAAGGTTATGCCAAGTCCATTCAACTAGGATTGTGCCATGTTCGCATGGTGAATTTAGTTTATATAGATGTCCTAGCATTGAATTTTACATGACTCCCTGTTAGCTGTTGTTTCATTTAATACATTTTCAATGTTTTATCATTAACCGTTTTCAATGCTTAAGACTATATATTTGTATAGTGGTTCTACATTTTTAAGATAAACACTTAACTACATCTCGTAAGATATTTCTTAACATGCCCTAACATGTCACAGTTGTAGTACTAAACAATTTCAGTCTTATCTCCCCATAAAAGGGTGTAGTATGAAGATGCTCTCCTTTAAGGCTATCGCTTTTGCACCATGCTAAATTAGCAGCAAGTATTTGGTCAATGTGTGTGTGTGTGTGTGTGTGTGTGTGTGTGTGTGTGTGTGTGTGTGTGTGTGTGTGTGTGTGTGTGTGTGTGTGTGTGTGTGTGTGTGTGTGTGGCGTCCATTTTGCGCATGGGATTCGAGTGTCTACCATTATGCTCTGCCGGCAGACGTAAGCTAGTGCCTGGGTTACTGTAGCTGCTTCCGTGGCCTGTGCTCAAATCACATCAGCCCAAAAAAGCTTTTTCCCTCTGCCCTCTAGATACTGCAAGGGCAGAGAGGGAGAAGGGAGTGCATATGGCTATGCTATGGGACTGCGTTTAAAACTAAATGAAAGCAAGTAAGGCTATAGCTATGCATGGAAAATCTATGCCTGGATATGGAAAAGAATCCGTTTTAGAAGTACACAGAGGCAATTATTGTGATGTTTTGTTGATGATGTGGTTATACCACAGTGCTATATAGCTAGCTAAATGAATTGCGGTGTGCGGTGCACAGTGAGACAGCATCCAGAGAATTGACAGATCCTTGTTTTGGGATGATAAAATGCATCCCAGTATCCACCAGCTAATTTGGCAGTTTGACGAAATGTGTACCTAAGAACTTTGAGCAGCTATAAATGATGGACTTTGGACTTGGTATTTACCTTGGTTCACACACTAGTTTGTGAACGTGTCTGAAATAAACAGCTTCTGCAATGTCAGCTGATACGTTGGCTTTTATAAATAAATAATATGTTCTATATAAACGGCGTCATTTCAGACCCTGTCAATTTCAGACCCCAAAACACATTATTCTTGGTCTACATGTCACTATGAAGGTCACTACGCATCAAATAGAACTTAATGGCCTTCATAGGTGAGCGTTGTTGCAGTCTGCTCAACCTGTGGGCTTCAAAGGGAAATCTTTACTTTGCTAATGGAAATAGTTTCTGTAATTGAGGCCAAAGGCCGGCCCAAGAGCTGGTGCCACGCGGCTTGCTTATTAGCCGGCTTGAAATCGTTTCCATTCTAGCAGAGACTCAACAGATGGGGATTAGTGGCCTTCATTAAAGAATTCCAGTTGTTTTTCCTATTTGCAGTCACACAACACGGGGGTCACACCCGATCGTTTGATGAATGCTATTCATGCCGACTCAATCACG
>JACYXH010000367.1:1565000-1582500 GCA_026745465.1 Lota lota
GATTTCCATATAATTTGTTTTAATGTAAATCTATCTGTGACCCATCAGCGGTCATAACCAGTTCTTGCATCAATTAATACTAATACAAATGCGTTCGTGTCACTCATGACATGCCTGGGGGTTAAGCCGGCTCTTGGGTTGTTTGGCTGTGTTCGTATCAGTGTGTACGTGCACTTGAGGCCTTGTTCGGGTGGGGTTGCTTACATGGTCCCGGAAACATGATGTATGTAAGAAGGTGTGTATGGTGGATTTAGGATAGCACCTACCATACCGCAGTATCTGATGTTGTTACCCATGCATCATGTTTGATCAGTGCTAACTTGTCATGTTAATCAAAACAAATGAAAATTCAGTAATGGAAGGAAAGAACTGAAAAGCAAATGCGTAGTTGTCACATGTATATATTATTTCTGTGTTTGTGTACTTTTGCACACTATGCATGTATGTTTGCACCAAATACACAATTCCAACTCTATTCTTGGCATTCACATACCAACATATATATATGTGTGTACATTGCAGTATGCTGCATTACATTATGTATTGTACTTCAGTATGACATCATTTAGAAGAGACCTTTCTCAAAACGTTTTTGGATTGGTTTCTTTGTCATTAGTAGTTAATAGCAGGTTGTAGCCTACTTCGCAGTCAAAGTCCATAAAGCCACCAATAAAAACAGGTAACATCATGGAACAAGTTTTACTTTGTGGATGAACGCATGATAATCAAGCATGTCTTGTCGCTCTCTGCCTGTCTTTCCGTGTGTTTAGGAGCGTACCAGGTCATTCGATGGCTTCAACATGAACACACTGGAAAGCTCCCTGATCGACATCATGAGGGCAGAGCAGGACACCCTGAAAGGTGAATATCTTTTGTTTTCATCAGGCTCATCCAGCAACAGTCGTCGCTCGAAGACGCCAAGTGGTCTTCTGTGAGGCCAATTTAAATGATGTCAATAATGTCGCCAATATACGAACGACAACAACCTTGCATGCAGTCTGAATGTCCATCTCTGATCTTTCATCTTTCATTGCAGTTTTGTTGGTGCATTTCTTTTGAACGTTACTTATCTGCTGGTATTAAAATGAGTCCTGCAGAGACCTTGTTCCATTTAACACGGCCCTGTGCCCGTGAACCACTGAACACCCACAGGGCCACTAACGAGTGATCCACTCCGTCTCTAAACCCATTTGAATCTATAGATTTCCATTGCTCGTCTTGCTCAGTGGATAGAACAAGGAATTTCGATGCAAAACGATTCGTAAAAGCTCATATTGGTTGCTCTGCTCCATCTCGACAATGTGATATTGGATTTTTAGTATGGTCTATTCACTGGCAATGACACGAATCAGATTAGCACTGTAGATACGGTGACCAACAAGAAAAAATGGGAGACGATTTGTTTGTTCTACGCTAGAACTGCCTAACAAGAATATAAAAAATTACATTACATCAATAAAGCCTGTAAGACCCGGGAAAGGAAATACTCTTCATCACAATATCTCAATCATCAGAAACCCACATGACACCCAAGCTCATGTGACAACATTGATATTATATTGATGAATCACTCCTCTCTAGTCTAGAAGGAACCTGGCTTAGTGATGGAGAGCCGTGGGCCGGTGCCTTATTGTTAATTAGTGATGGCCCGTCCTACGTTGTTGACCACTGCTGACTTGAATCCACTTACTCAGCAGTTCTGAAATGGAATTGCCTCAGCAACCAGATGGGGGGCGGTGGGCCGCAATCGAAGGCCTGAAAATACATTTGCTGCTAGAGGGAATTGTAGAGTAAAACGAAGAGGGTCTTAGCCTTCACCGTCTTTTAGGGGCTAGCTCGCGACCAACAGACCGTTGAACTGCTTCTCCCTCTGAGAGATGGTCAGGGGATGGTCAGGGAGAGGGTCAGGGAGAGGGTCAGGGGATGGTCAGGGAGAGGGTCAGGGTCAGAGAGATGGTGAGGGTCAGGGAGATGGTGAGGGTCAGGGAGATGTTCAGGGAGATGGTACCGGGACACCCTGCTGCTGGGTCTTCTCCAGCCCCAGGGGGTGGGTCCTTTGTAGAAAAGCTATTTTACCTCAGTCCATCGCTCCTCAAACCTGGCTGTGACTTGATTAGGATAGGCTTTCTAAGTATCTGGAAAGTGGTGTACTTGTCGATATCTCTTCCGGTTGCGGTTTGTAAACTTTCTCTCTGTTGCTTCTCCTTTTCAATGAATGCTCTCGCGCTCTTTCATTCGTCCTCTCTATTTCTATTCTTTGAGTGTGTCTATTCTCTAAGTGACCCTGGGATGCATCACGGAATCACGATGCCTAGCAAACCATATTGATAATCAGCCAATTCAAATACATGCGTCACGTTTCCAGTGTTCCCCAATGGATACAGCATTATAATTGCTGCTTACAAGTGGATCCTGCTAGTTCTATAACAATAAAATGCACTGTGTCACCAGCTCCGGTGTGGCTGTAACACACATGGACTGTATAAAAGAAAGATTAAAACTGACTTGAATGTGTACATTTGTGGAAACTATCACAATAAAAAGTAAATCTCATTGAAATCACATTTTTGGACCATGTAGGCCGTTATAATGTTTTGGTATTTCTTGTGGCCATGGGGGTTTATTTACAAGTTTGTTGCCTTGATTGTTGAAATGAAATCTGTTTGGCAAGGACTCTGAACACTGGACGGTTAGAAAATGGTGAAAGGTGGATTATATATTTTAAGAGCAAGGTTTCTTTGGTTCTATGATTTCAACACGGATTTGTTGTTCACAAAGTGGCACGATCATGGAAGAAATATGGCGCCTTCCTGGTTAGCGTCGAAAGTGAGTTTACTGCGTCCTTTTGGATTTCAATGCGTCAGAGACTCATTTTATACTTCATTTTATGCAACATCACTGCACACGTATCTGTTTCTTACATCCTTCGTAGATACTTAAATAAAATAGGCTCTCTGCGTTATCTTTAATCGTGGAACCATGTCCACCCTGCAACAATATCTTGATTTCGTGATCAAACTACCATTGGTGACAATACGAGGCATTGTCTCAGTATAGAGCTAGATCTATTTCTTCTGTGTCTACAGAATAGATAACAGCCCTGTTTATAGTGTGTACATCAAGGAGTGGCGTGTTTGAGTAGATGTGCAGGATGTGAAAAGATGCACACAGTGGTCTCCGGTTTCACCTTTTATCACTCAACTAGGTGTGTGTGTGTGTGTGTGTGTGTGTGTGTTTCGTCTCATTCATCAAAATCGTCATTGCTCCGTCGATAGCATGCGTGTATGACCTAACCGTTTTACACATTAGTGTAATGTTTACTGAATTGTTAGTCTTAACACTCATGTAAGGCTCATGTATACTCAATGTATAAATTGCTGCTCTCAATTAAAGCAATTACAATTCCACCGCTAGCTCAGAGTTGCAAGGGGAATACCAGAATTTGGACACAAATTGCCTGTGCTTGATGAAGCAAAAATAGATTTTTCCTGTACTTACCGTTTGTCTTCTTTGCCTGAGGAGGAGTTTCAGCACATTTATTTTGATATGTTCATTTGTCCCAGGGATGAACTATGTGAAACGAAGAAGGTACGCTGCAGGGGTTCTTGAGTGAAGAAGGGGCATTATATCGGGGGCATGTGCATTTCATGGAGTTGAATATTCATAGAACAATGCAGCTAAAGGTGTAGAAAGACTGCAAAGCCATCTTCACTAGTCAAACATATTTTTAAGGAGACTGTAAAAAGTTTTGAATGTGTGCAGGCAGGAGACCTTGGTGTTGTGTGCTGTGTGGAGGAGCTCCGTGGCTTTCGGATCCACTCTCGGTCCGAGTCGGACTGGGTTACAGCAGAGCTTCGAGGTGAAGCGGGTCGCACTCTAGACGAGCCACGGAGCGCGGCGTCGGGCAGCGCAGATCTTAGGTCTTGTTCTGCGTTGTAATGTAACGAGTGGTGATGGCGCTGCGATGCGCGCCAAGGTTTGGAGCGGCGCTGGAAGTTCTAGCGCTGCTGTATGGCGGCGGCGGGGTTCGAGCGCTCATCGGGAAACACGAGCCACCTAGGTTCCGATGAAGACACGCCGCTTTGAATGTACGGGGGTACTTCAAATGATCATACAACTAAAAAGGTGGTTTGTACATTGTGCAAAGTCTCCATTAAATTGCACCGCAGTTCTAGCGCTATTCAAGAGCATGCGAAGAAATGCACTATTGTAGATGACGGAACGCCAGACAAGAAAAACAATTCATAACCGGAGTAGATTACCTTAGCAGGCTGTTGGTATTAGTAGGTAAAGCTTTTTGATATAGGAGCCGAATAGTTGGTTTGTGAGGAAAGATGCCGAGGCGCTGGCGGTAGAAGAAAGAAAGGACAACCAAATGTATTTAAAGTCAGTGAATCTTTTAAAATGACCGCGCGCAGATGGATGGTACGTCGACATTTGTTGTCACCAAATGAGAAAGTCAGTAGAAGACGTTGGTCTTGAGCCCTGCTGGTGACAGCGACCACCCATCATCCCAGACTGACGCGCAAAACCTTTTTCGAACCGAACAACACCTACACGCTCCCGAACCGTGACGAGCGAACCGAACGGTTCTGCTCTTTCACTTGAACCGTTTTATCCCCTAGTAGAGGCTTACCATAAACCTCCCCACAGTGTGTCCTAGTTCTCTCTGACCCGCCGACATGCAAGCTCAGCAGTAATCAGGCTTGGTTCAATCTTGTTAATGCTTTCTTAATGGCATTTTCTTTTGGTTTCAAGGCTGGGCGTATTTGCCAAGTAACATGTTAAATACAGTGAGTAATGTCACTGGACTCCTTGCTACGGTTTGGCACTGGTGTTTTTAGTCAGAGCAGTTGATTCAGGGTAATTTCTACTGTGCATTATCTATCTTGAAACGTCTATGGCCCCCCCCCCCCCCCCCCCCCCCCCCCCCACATACACACACACCTCCGTGATTCGGAAGGTGATAACTCATCGGTGGAAATAGATTGTCGGGGGAGGGGGGCGTATGAATTGGAGTGGGGTTACCAACACCACAATCTAATCTAATCTAGATAATTATTTAGGTGTGCTATTCTGAATATGCTCCAGGCTTTTTTAAATATTTTTTATCTGCCATTGTGTACAAGGTCCTCACACGACGGAGGCAGCCTTCAAAGATCGCCTCATTCTAAACACGGTGGCATGTGAGTGTATGAGCATTCCTGGTCGAAAGCATTGGTGTGCATGTGGGGCCCTTTCCTCCTCTACGTATAGCGTATGCCCTCACACCTCCCAGCCTCCAGCAGCCTTTCCTCCACCTCTGCTGCTGGATCTCCAGCTCGTCCTCCACCGTAGCGTATGCCCTCACACCTCCCAGCCTCCAGCAGCCTTTCCTCCACCTCTGCTGCTGGATCTCCAGCTCGTCCTCCACCGTAGCGTATGCCCTCACACCTCCCAGCCTCCAGCCGCCTTTCGGTTTCTGTCCTGCTGCGCTCTCCCTCCTATAGATCATGATACTGTATAATCTGGCCTCATAATTGCAGTGTTGCTTTTACAATGCCATGCAATGTGATGGTAGCGTGACGTCTAACAAGTGCGTTCGTCAGTTTTCTCCTGGGCAAGGTAAAAAAATAAGAAGACAAGAAAATGCATAATTACAGAGTGTTATTTTTGTGACTCACTGGCAAGGCATGCGTCTTTCTTTGTGTCGCTTCACTATTCCCCCCCCTTTCGTTTGCTGTTACTCTTGCTTTTCCTCTCTTTCGTTTGCTGTTACTCTTGCTTTTCCTCCCTTTGGTTTGCACTTACTCTTGCTTTTCGTCCCTTTTGCTGTTTTTGTTCTTTCCGTCTCTCACTCCCCGTTCTTCTCTCTCTCCATTTGTTTTTCTCTCTTTCTGCTTCCTTTTGCTAATCCTTCTGGCTGTGTCTCAGGAGCACACCCTATCTATGTATTTATAGTGCGCTCCATCTTTACCTGTGTGACCATAACATCTGTTGGCCCTCTCAAATGAACACGCGTGGCAGTAAACAGTAGATAGAAAGCAAGGGTTGCATATATTGACGTACTTGGGAGAAGCACATACGATCGCGCAACAAATCAGAGCGAGTGTCTACTGTAGAAGTGGCTTTAGATGGCGTCGTGACTGACAGAAAGGACCCCTCTGTTCAGCTACTCTCGTGTCTGTGTGTCTGTGTGTGTGTCTGTGTGTGTGTGTGTGTGTGTGTGTGTGTGTGTGTGTGTGTGTGTGTGTGTGTGTGTGTGTGTGTGTGTGTGTGTGTGTGTGTGTGTGTGTGTGTGTGTGTGTGTGTGTGTGTGTGTGTGGCGAACAGCAGGCGTTTTAAGGTTCACAGAACGGCCACACACAACACCAGACACTGGGTGATGTGGTATGCTAATGTGTGCGCCCACATGCTACGCACACAAAACAAACACCATTTGTGACCACTAAAAACAACTGTCTGTGTACGTTGGTCTGGAATGCATGGCATACCGGTGTGCCGACAGTATGTGCATATATTGTTGTGTCACCGAGCATGTGATGTTGTTGTTGTTGACACTACTGTTTTGTTATTACACATAACATAGAATGATTTATTAAAATAAATTGGCTAAAATGCATGCATGACGCACCACTGATTGCCATGGTAATGGAATCTAAAATGTGCCTTATTTTACATTCCCCACATTTTCCAGAGTGGATCTTGTATGTACATACATACGTGCGGGAATGCAATTTTCTTTTAAAATTTTAAAAAGAATGAAGAAAATGAGCAGTAACTAACTGATTGTTCAGTGTGTTTCAGGCTCAAATTGCAGTAGTCCACTTTGAAGTCACAATGTTCGCGATGGATGTTTGCTATACATCAGAGTGTCTGAAGTACCTTAAGTGGACTTCCCAAGGAACCGGGAGCGATTGAATCACACCTAGAGTCCCATTCACCGTCGGTCGTCAGGGCAGCATGGACTAAACATGTGCCCTCCACCCAGCGGGCGCAGGGCAGCATGGACTAAACATGTGCCCTCCACCCAGCGGGCGCAGGGCAGCATGGACTAAACATGTGCCCTCCACCCAGCGGGCGCAGGGCAGCATGGACTAAACATGTGCCCTCCACCCAGCGGGCGCAGGGCGGCATGGACTAAACATGTGCCCTCCACCCAGCGGGCAGCATAGACTAAACATGTGGGCCGTAAGAGGATGGGCTGGTAGAATTCCGTTTGAGCCAGGCGTCGGAATGTACCAATAGAAAGTGTGTGTGTGGGGGGGGGGGGTGTTCACAACCACACAACAATGGCTGTTCTATTCAACACACTGCAACCCGCCGGCCTGGCCTTGGTAGGCTCTGAGGCTCGTTGGGCATTGCTCACGTGTGGATGTGAGTGTGTGTGTGTGTGGATATTTCATTTTAGAATGGGGAATGGCTGCCAGTGCCATTGGGCCTGGCACATGGAAGGTGTATTCAAATATCCAATGCAATGAGGGAGACGGAGAGAGATCATGATGATGAAATGAATTCATTGAAGTGACTCAAACCATTCATGGCCCGGTTTTATCTTCAGCAGCCTTATACAATCAAACATGAGCTCTATCATTAGATGAAGGTCTGTGTGTTTGGGCTAACCGATAAAACGACTAACGGCTAATAATAAAACAAAAATGTATCATGCTAACATTTGTTTGATGAATCCGCAGAAATGGCTACACATACACTGAAGTGTACACTAGTCCTCAGGCACCATTTTGTTAATGGTTTTGTTTTGTGTCTCCCTGTGTAGGTCGTTTGGGATTCCCCCATCCAGGCGCCGAGAGCCCTCTTCCCCTCAATGGTATGTATAGGAACCTCCTCTACTCTGTTTCTATAGGAACCTCCTCTACTCTGTTTCTAGTGGAACCTCCTCTACTCTGTTTCTATAGGAACCTCCTCTACTCTGTTTCTATAGGAACCTCCTCTACTCTGTTTCTATAGGAACCTCCTCTACTCTGTTTCTATAGGAACCTCCTCTACTCTGTTTCTATAGGAACCTCCTCTACTCTGTTTCTATAGGAACCTCCTCTACTCTGTTTCTAGAGGAACCTCCTCTACTCTGTTTCTAGAGGAACCTCCTCTACTCTGTTTCTAGTGGAACCTCCTCTACTCTGTTTCTAGTGGAACCTCCTCTACTCTGTTTCTAGTGGAACCTCCTCTACTCATTTTCTAGAGGAACCTCCTCTACTCTGTTTCTAGTGGAACCTCCTCTACTCTGTTTCTAGTGGAACCTCCTCTACTCTGTTTCTAATGGAACCTCCTCTACTCTGTTTCTAGTGGAACCTCCTCTACTCTGTTTCTAATGGAACCTCCTCTACTCTGTTTCTATAGGAACCTCCTCTACTCTGTTTCTATAGGAACCTCCTCTACTCTGTTTCTATAGGAACCTCCTCTACTCTGTTTCTAGTGGAACCTCCTCTACTCTGTTTCTATAGGAACCTCCTCTACTCTGTTTCTATAGGAACCTCCTCTACTCTGTTTCTAGTGGAACCTCCTCTACTCTGTTTCTATAGGAACCTCATCTACTCTGTTTCTATAGGAACCTCCTCTACTCTGTTTCTATAGGAACCTCCTCTACTCTGTTTCTAGTAGAACCTCCTCTACTCTGTTTCTATAAGAACCTCCTCTACTCTGTTTCTATAGGAACCTCCTCTACTCTGTTTCTATAGGAACCTCCTCTACTCTGTTTCTAGTGGAACCTCCTCTACTCTGTTTCTATAGGAACCTCCTCTACGCTGTTTCTATAGGAACCTCCTCTACTCTGTTTCTATAGGAACCTCCTCTACTCTGTTTCTAG
The DNA here is from genome assembly GCA_026745465.1 of Lota lota. Classification (NCBI taxonomy): domain Eukaryota; kingdom Metazoa; phylum Chordata; class Actinopteri; order Gadiformes; family Lotidae; genus Lota; species Lota lota. Next base: position 1,573,804 of record JACYXH010000367.1, read on the forward strand.
TGGAACCTCCTCTACTCTGTTTCTATAGGAACCTCCTCTACTCTGTTTCTATAGGAACCTCCTCTACTCTGTTTCTAGTGGAACCTCCTCTACTCTGTTTCTATAGGAACCTCCTCTACTCTGTTTCTATAGGAACCTCCTCTACTCTGTTTCTAGTGGAACCTCCTCTACTCTGTTTCTATAAGAACCTCCTCTACTCTGTTTCTATAGGAACCTCCTCTACTCTGTTTCTATAGGAACCTCCTCTATTCTGTTTCTAGTGGAACCTCCTCTACTCTGTTTCTATAGGAACCTCCTCTACGCTGTTTCTATAGGAACCTCCTCTACTCTGTTTCTATAGGAACCTCCTCTACTCTGTTTCTAGTGGAACCTCCTCTACTCTGTTTCTATAGGAACCTCCTCTACTCTGTTTCTATAGGAACCTCCTCTACGCTGTTCATGTAGCGTCTTCTCTATCTTTATAGAAGAGGCTGCGATAGTATGTTCAATGTGGATTTCAATGTGCTCTGTTCAGATAGGAACCTACTCTACTTTGTGCTCCTATAGGAACCTGGATAGATAGATTGATCTGTATATCAAGAGGAATATAAAGGCCCATCGGTAACCACAGGCTCTGAGCCTGTTACTGCTCTCTCTCTCTGTTGCCTGTCACTCTGTCCTTAATGCATCTCGTTGTCGGCACGGTGACACGGCCCTCTAGTTAGCTCCCATGACTCACCGTGGTACTTTATTGCCTTCTGGTGCTGAGCCAGAGGGACGAGATGAAGCGCCCCAGAATTAGGGAGGGGGGTTGGGGGTACATTTGACATCACTACAGCTGACCACCCCCACCCCCCCGGTCACATGGTGTTGTCACATGGTCAGGAGCTGTAATCTAGCCCTGAGACAGATGGTGCAAGCAGATAGGCCGGTTTCCGAGGACACACACACACACACACACACACACACACACACACACACACACACACACACACACACACACACACACACACACACACACACAGAGAAAGCAGCTCTTCCTCCCTCACTGACACGCTTTCTTTCTCTTTCCATCACTCTTGCGTGCATGGTCTTTCTCGCTCTCTCTCATTCTCGCTCTCTCGTTCTCCCATTCTCTCGCTATCTTGCTCTCCTGCTGCGACACCTTCCCGTTCCAGCACACTAGAGATCTGTTTCTTAGCACCATCTCACTATCCTCGAGTGTCCATTTGTTTTATAGCATACTCTACTCTCTTCAGCCAAAGAGGGCTGCGTTGCTTCTTTCACTCCATCCCCCTCCCAGCTCCCCTCACTCGACCCCACCCTCCCCTCGGCCCTCCCCTCCCCCTCCAGAGCTGCTGTGTCCATCTGGTTCCGCAGAGAGCTGGAAGCAGATAGAGAGATGGAGAGGGAGGAGCAGTGTGCTTCGACCACTTCCTGCTCTCTACAGTCTCCCCGTACTCCCTCCCCATCTGACATTCATTGATTCATCTCCTGCTGGGTGGTCCTACTGAAGATCTCTGGTCACTACGGCATTCACATGGGGTTAATGGGACTGCGTGCTGTGTGCTGTGGTTTCTCTACCTATTCTAGATGCAATGATGGTGATTGTTCTTCCGATTCCTCTTTTGTGTGGTTACGGTGAATTACGGGGAATGTGCTTTAACACTGTAAAAAACCAGCTTTCATTGGTTAGCCTAAAGAGCCATGGTACTGCGGTGCTCTGGTACTCTTTACTACCGTGGCTTTCCTGTGGGAGGGACTTTGGCACCCTGATCCATTGAACTCCACCAACTATAAATATGTTAGTATGTCAATGTTTTTGTATGTGCACATATGTGTACATTTAGAGGCGTGTTGGATGTAAGAATCCGGCTGACTTTCTATTCTGATGTGAGTGTGTGTGTGTAAAGTGTGTGTCTATCCTTTCCGAAAATACTTCTGTTGCACTATGCTGAAAAAGGAGCCCCAGGACGGGAGCAGAGGCCTGGCCTCTGATAAACTGACCGGGGCATTATTGGTCCGCTCCTCTGCCCTGTGGAGGAATAAACCGGCCTTATGTGTAATCCTTCCTCTTTTATTTTTCTCCCATCTCTTTTTCTTGTTCCACATGCAGCCAGGAATTATGGCCGGAGACGAGGTAAAAAAAAAACGAAAAGCACCCACGTTGCCTTTCACAGTGGCGTTGATAGTCAAGTGTTCCCTGCGCTGCACGCCCATGTTGCCTGTGTTGTTACGCTACACTTTGTTTGTCTCGTGGCGTGATTTGACATTTTTACAGTCATTCTTTTTGCCGATGAATGCAGTTCATCCATCAAGCGTGCAATGCGTCCGTACTCCGTGTCGGCGACCAGAATGTCTCGTGTGCATGATTGTCTGTCGTTAGGCTAACTCAGTGTTGTTTCTTGTCGCCAATTAGTGAAAATGGTTGTTTCCTTTTTCACGCTCTGTCGTCGTGCGCTGACCTCGCCGTGTACCCTCTTTTCTAACATTTGTGAAGTCTTGACACCAGAAGCCTGCGTCCGTCACATCTTCGATGGGGCAGCCGGAGGCCACAACAGGGACGCAACACACAGACTAGAATTTCAAACCTTTGGACCAGGAACACTGACACACGGCCCGGCACATGGTCCGGGAACAGGCACAAACACACAGTGACATGCCACGGCCAGCCATGCACACGTTCATGCTCAAACACACATTCATGCTCAAAACACACCCAAACACACGTCACACTGCATAAGCCGTGGGCTAACCCCCTTACATAAAGCAGTATAAGGCAGCTCAGAGCTGGATGGATTGGAGTAGGAGTAGGCCAGGCGAGGCTTAATCTCCAGGAAGCGTAGAGCACGGACAGGCATTACACACACACACACACACACACAGACAGACAACACACAGCAAGGACAGACAACACACAACAGGGATCGACAACACGCATTAGGGACAGGCAACACGCAACCGGGACAGACAACACGCAACCGGGACAGACACGCACCACACACAACAGGGACGAATAACCCCACATATAGAGCCCTATAGACACAAACATAGTGTAAGAAATATGGTTCAAGGTGAGTTCCATCAAGTTAAAAAAGTCCATGTCCTAAATCCTACATGGAGTTCCAGCTATCTGTACAGTGTACAGTAAGGATGCAAGTGCATGCATATGTTCAGCAGCACTGCGCGCGTGCATGTGCATGTCTTCATGACTTGACCGGGTCATGAAGGCCAGCTAATGAAGGAAAAGAAAACGCACACATGCACTTTATTACATATTTCAGGGATACAGCTTTTCACATACACCTTTTACATAATGTCTGCATGCTGTAATACTTTTGTTACATTTTAGTTGTGTCCTTTGATTATTATGAAAAGATTTGAGTTGAAAGAGATGGATGTTCCTGTGTTATGAATCTCTTTAATTTCTCCTGGGGTTTTGGCTTTATAACATGTGTTTGACCATACAACGTCCACCCAGAAAACATGGCACTTCTCCACCAAATGTTTGCAGCAGATTGCAAGTTCTTGAGCGCTGCTGTAAGGCCACGGAAACAACAACGGCCTTGTCTGATTTGTTAGAAGATGACCAATGAATAGATAGAACTTGTGATGAAACAATGTAAACTCAATTCAGAATGGAGAGGTACAAATTGACAGTACATACAAATGTTTATTACAACGGGGTTTTCAAAGGAGGACTCAAAAGGCTCACTAACTAAGTTAATGATTAATACGGTTATATGGAACAACTCCTTCTGTACCAGAATGTTCTCAGCCATGGCAGCAGCGGGGTTTTAAATCAAATGATGACCTTTTAATCGGATTAAGGGGGAACTATCGCTGTTTCACTCCCCAAATAATTGGACAAAGTGTTTTTATTTCTCTCGATCTAACTGCAGCAACCACTTGCTGCAAAAGCCGTGGCCTCCATTTTAACATTACGCTCGTTTCCTTTCTCCCCCCCCCCCCCAGCAAAGTAAACCTCTCCCCCCTCCTGTCGTCCTTGCCCACAGGCCACTCCTCCCTGTTCCCCATGGAAGACGGTTTCCCTGACGACGAGCGTGGCGACCAAGGCCTGGCGGGTCTCGGGTCCCCGCACTGCTTCCCTCACCAGAACGGCGAGCGCGTGGAGCGCTACTCTCGCAAGGTCTTCGTGGGAGGCCTGCCCCCGGACATAGACGAAGGTAGTCCCTCTGCCGGGCTCTCTCTCTGCAGTCTTCTGCGGGACTCGGCCCATGTGGAAAAGGGCCACGATCTTAGCAAATCGCGAGCTTTCCTCACCCGTAGGGATTGATTGTTTAGCTGAATTGACTTTTTTTTTCTTTCTTTCTTTCTGTGGATAATCCCCTCTTGGACGGTGTGGAACAAACATGGTACACGCACATATGGCGTCAATGCTATTCCAGAATAGTCCATGCTCTTAATGAGCATGTTTAAAAAAGCCTCCTTACCAGACTTGACCGCTAGTTAACACATAAGCTATTGGGGGAAGTTGTGCTCCCTCGCCCACCAAGCTTGCGGCTGCAAAGAGTAGGTTTTCCGAGGCTGCTTTGAATAGGACTTTTAGCATTAGTCAGTGTAATCAGCAGTCCTGGCGCGTTCTCATACCACTGCGATATATAACGAAAATCCTCAATGTCATAGATATTTTCCACAGTGATTTTATGTTCATGCACTTAAAAGGCGTACAGGAGCTGTCAGCTGGAATTCTCCGTAAGATCCGAGGCTTTTGTGGTGCAGACAAAGCAGAGTTACGCTGCAAAAGCCAGCCGCTGCCAACGCAGGGCAAGGAGGCGGTTTACCTTGGAACAGATGACACACTGTTTACAGAACAAAAAGAAGAGGGTTAACTCAATTTACTGGTGTAAAATAACTTCAAGTCACTCAATGCAAAGGGTACGAGCCAACGTCTACAGCAGGTTTCAAGCTGCCCGGTGTTTTAAATAGACCGGATCGCTCACTGCATTGGCTCTCATTTGATTGGTCGGGCAGCCCGATATAGTGAACACTAGGGATGGAACGGTTCAAGTAAAAGAGCAGAACCGTTCGGTTCGCTCGTCACGGTTCGGGAGCGTGTAGGTGTTGTTCGGTTTCGAAAAAGGTTTTGCGCCGTCATTCCTGTACCCCGTTAAACCCCAGCAGGGCTCAAGACCAACGTCTTCTACAGACTTTCTCATTTGGTGGCACCCTTACAGATTTGGTTGCACCCCTTTTTTCGCTGCTTTGTCGCAGTATTGTCATGTCCTTTGTCACGTACCATCCATCTGTGTACATTCATTTGAACAGATTCACTCTCTTTAAATAAATTACAAAATGTTATATCGCATAGGTGGTCCTTTTTTATATATATATATATATATATTTATTTATTTTTAAAATTAGGAACTTGTGTCATCCCGCTTTACCAAAAACTTTGAAACCGAAAACTGTGACCCCAAAACCGTGATATGAACTGAACCGTGATATGAACTGAACCGTTCCACCCCTAGCAAACACTCTCACTCCAATTTGATGGGTCGACATTTATCTCAACTCCTCGCCTACCTCCTCCGTGTTCAATATTTTTGCTTTTGTTGTTGATACTTAATCCTTTTTTAACAATAAAACCGAAAATGTTAACTTTCTTTAACAATAAAACCGAAAATGTTGGTTAACATATTGTTGTGCTCACATGTAATCTATTAATTAAAAAGAGGGCTGTTTGATTTCCACGAATGTCTCTTAATGGCTTTGGGGGTTGTGCTGTTTGTCTGGTTCCACAGATGAGATCACTGCCAGTTTCCGCCGTTTTGGTCACCTGTTTGTGGACTGGCCTCACAAAGCAGAGAGCAAGTCCTATTTCCCTCCCAAAGGTGAGACCTATTGTTCCTTTTACAAAGCCGTTGCATCGATGCAAAGCACGATCACTCGACAAAGGCAATGATCATGGGATTTATTGTGTTTCTCCAAATTATTTACTGTTTATGGTCTTTTCTTTAAAGCAGTGTGTGCAATATCATTACTCAATGCAATGCATCATCCAAACATGACATCTATTGCATTGTTGTAGTGTAGTCATATGTACTGGTCTTTTGATTGTAGTGATCTGCTTGTACTTTTATTGTAGTGATGACACAGTGCAGCCCTGAAAATAGTTTGGCCATTGCTGATACGTTCAAGTTGAAGCGGGATCAATCTTAAGCTAGCTCAATCTTAAACTAGCTCCTACAATCGGAAGGGCTTTATCTGAGAAAGTGACTCATTACCACTGGATTAACATTAACACTTTCACTGAATTGTCATCTCAAATCAGTGTGTGCCCTGCCTGGCCAGTTGGTTCTCTTAAGCCCCTTTCGCACTTAGTGGCCGTTAAGTTACTGGGATAACCTTTCAGGCACTGCTAGCGATTTATTCACTGTTCACACATGCAGCTACGTTCTGGAATAGCTGCAAACAATGGACCGTCCAGCAGGTGGCGGTAATGCAACACTTAAGGCTGACGGTCGCCACAAAACCCGCGGACTGAGAGGAGCGCTCTTATTTCGGAACCTGTCCAGTTTCCAGCCGTTGTAAAAAAAAGAAGAAGTTATTTCGCAAACAAAAGGATCACTCGAAAAGCATTGGCTCGTCAAACGGTCGCTCTTTCAAATACGTCCTCAGCCAAGTCTTGTGATTGGTTGGCCCGCGCTACATGAAGGCGCGCTGCTCTCATTCACACCACAGCCGTACAGGCAGTGACCCGGAAATGCTACTGCGTCTCTGGCAGGCAAATTGCCGGCGCAGATGTCCCGGAATATCGATCGCTGTTCCCATTCACGCATGACCCCATGCAGGAATTCCGGTACTTTGCAGAGTAAGACTGCATGTGTGAAAGGGGCTTTATACACAACTTAACCAGGCTAAAAAAAAATATATAATGAATAGAGATAAATGTGAAACCACCACATTTAGACATGTTTGAGAGCGTAGACTGCTCTAAGGCTTGCAGAATATGGAAGATTGCACACAGGGCTGCTTCACCAGTGAGTCACAAGTAACTGGCCGGACTTCAGCCGTTGGCAGTTGGGCTTGGTGTAGGACAACAACATGGAGGACTTGTCCTTTTAAGCCGCATTATGTCGTCATGAGTGAGACCGAATGGCTCTTAAATGCTTTGTCACAGGACAGTATGTGCTGTGGCTCTGAGAGTAAAGTGTGTGTGTGTGTGTGTGTGTGTGTGTGTGTGTGTGTGTGTGTGTGTGTGTGTGTGTGTGTGTGTGTGTGTGTGTGTGTGTGTGTGTGTGTGTGTGTGTGTGTGTGTGTGTGTGTGTGTGTGTAGGTTACGCCTTCCTGCTGTTCCAGGATGAGAGCTCCGTCCAGGCCCTGATCGAGACCTGCATCGAGGAGGACAGCAAGCTCTATCTGTGTGTGTCCAGCCCCACCATCAAAGATAAGCCTGTCAGTGTGCACACAGATCCTGAACCTAGATACACACAATAAACACGCCCACACACACAAGCGTGCATGCAACACACACAAGAATACACACACCAGCCCTATCAGCATGCATTTTTAGCCTGCTGGGTGAAAACTGAATACTGTCCTATTTACGGCATTGACTTTTATATGACCTCAAAGAATTGCTTGCGGTAGCAGTATTCAAAGACTTGTATGTGGCATTAGTGCTGCGCTCATTACACTAGTCAGATGGGAGGACTAAGAGGAGTGCGACTTGGCCTTTATGCCCGTATGGTTCATCGGGGGAGGGGGTCAGCTGCCCGCTGAGGGGTCGCCGGGGTCACCCTGCGTGGTCAGTAGATCATCCATCGATCGTATCATGCACCTTGGTCATCCACACTAATCTCCAGATCACGATGATCACGTAGTTCTCCTAAAGAAAGAACATTATTCCAAGATGAATGCAAGCTCAAATATAATAGATAGAATGGGATCATTGCTCGGTGTTAGGCTGGTGGGGGAGAGGAAACGATCACCACGACGACGGGCACCAAACACTGATTGTTAATGTCATTTTCCAGCGGCGGAAATGAGTGACGGGGGATGTTACTCCGCATGTAGCATCCGTTCGTACTAATTTGAGAGAATCAGAATCACACTTTCCCCGCACGGTTTGATGTCTGTGCGTTTATCGCCAAAGAGTTTCTGTTTTAAAGCTGATCCGAGCCCTGACCGTGTGTTCAACAGGTCCAGATCCGCCCGTGGAACCTGAACGACAGTGACTTTGTGATGGACGGCTCCCAGCCCCTGGACCCCCGCAAGACCATCTTCGTGGGCGGCGTCCCTCGCCCCCTCCGCGCAGGTCACCCCCCTTTTCTGGTTCAGCTGCCGTGCTCTCTGACCTCTGACCTCTGACTCTCTGGTCCGCTTCAGACGTCACCGCCGCCCACACCTTTTAGTTTGTGATCACGTTCAGAAATGGGATTTTTCCAAATGTACATGGTATTATCTTGGTGAAGTTGTGGACATTCGTCCAGGATTCATTCAGGAGTGGAGATCACAGGGGAGGGATAGTGGAAGGGTCCTTGTTTGATGATGGTTGTAGCCAGGGAAACATGATCGTATCACTGTAAGACGCGAGTCCATGACCACATTGACTTTCACGGTAAAGGATTTGTTCGGTTTGCTAAGACCCAAGGTTAATCGTTGACGTTGTCTATGTCGAGATGTAAATCAGCCATGATTCCGACCCACTCTCACCCTCGCAGTCTACGCGCGTTCCCAAATCGGACAGTGGGT
>JACYXH010000367.1:1587500-1605000 GCA_026745465.1 Lota lota
TAGTTGTGGTCGGTGTGGAGGCCACAGTGGGCACGATTCTCCTCCTGTCTGTCTTAGAGGGAGGGGATCTAAGTTGAATAATAAGGGTAACGATGCAGTTTCACATCAGGGCTCCCAGCTGATAAAGGCATGCCTATTTTATTTTCATTTTTTACCCCCCTCCCCATACACCATTTTTTGTGCAATTCCAACCACCTGTTCACCCAATACTGTATTTTGCATTCAACCTCTTCGAAAGCAAACAAGGCCCATGTGATTGAGTCCCTGAGAGGGGGTCTGCCCTTTTGAGTGAACACTCCTAAACCCCACCCACCCCACCCCTAAGCAGTCATCCCATCGACCGACTCAGCATCCAGTGTTACGAAGCATAAATGAAGATAGCCCTCTGCAATGTGTTCTACTACTACTACTAACTACTACATGCATGCATTTGACCCTACTGCAGCTGGGGAAGACCCCCTGCAGTTGTTGATAGGTTGCACCTAGTGGCTTCAGGTGACCAAAGATACGACGCGTAGTAGTAGATCATACTGTAGCGCATTTCCTACAATTTTTCTCTACACAATTCTTTTCTTATTCTTTCTTGGTTTTCATGTTAATTTTTTATATCTTTCAAATTGTTTTTCCCATTTTTGCTCGCTTATTGGGATCAGGCGGACTCCAGCTCACCAAAGATTGGCCTTGAGGTATCGAGTGAAGCGGTAAAACACACCCTAGCTTACAGAGTTTGGCATGGTCAAGTTAAGCTCACAGGCCTCTCTACAGCCTCTTGAGTTTCAGATGGAGCCATTTGTTATTTTCCGTATCATAAATATTGTTTGTCAAACTTTTGAAAACGCACGCACAGAAGAAAAAAAAACATGTAAGAATCAAAAAAAAAAGAAGTAGCTAAACCCCCACATTTATTTGAAGGTTGTTGTTTTATTGTTTAAGTCACTCAGTGGTATCCAAATCTGCTAGCTTAGCTATGTCAGGGAGTTTGTCCAGAAATAGAAACTTGATTACTCTACACACTAGTGAGGAACGTGTACGTGGGCCAGCGTGGCTTTGTGCTGTCGCACCACTTCTACACCCTGGAAGGTGAGCATTTTAGAAGTTCAAACACTTTGTGAAGAATTTGCTGTTAAATGCGATTTGAGAAAAAAAAAGATTATTTTATACATGGCCTGCTGATTTTTTGGTACAGTGTTTTCTAGCTAAATTATTTTGTCATGCACATATAAACATTTATTATGCACTACTTTTCTAAATATTTTTTTTTTCTTTTTCCAGCAGTCATTTTAGGCACATTTTTCACAAATGGGGAAACTCCTTTTTGCAATACCTCAATTTTTCACATTGTGAAAGGTAGCTTTTGTACTTTTGTTACTGAGAGATCTGCGTATATGGAAAATGTTCATTTAAAAAGAAAGTTGATTGATTTCAATAAATATTATTTTCAATTATGCTTTTTATACATTTCAGTGCTGAGGAATCTTTGACAGCTTAGTGCGCACTCGTGTGGATGTGACTTTGAATCTGAAGAGAAGAGACCAAAGTCTATGGCTTGGTCTTGAGCTTTCATACACTAGCTGTTTCCAGTCAATCTGGTTGACGACAGCATGGCAAGGAATTATTTCTAATTTGAATTGATGTTATGTCTCTAAAATGGCTGCCCTAGTTGGAAAAATAGTACCTTCAGTCTTGGTTTCCTCTCCTTTCTTGGAATATGAATTAATATAAGGAGAATGCAAAATTCGGTTCACGCTTGACGCTGAATCTCGTATCACACGAATGGATGTTTGGTGTTTAGATATTTTAATATTTGAAAAAAATATATAAACATATATATTATATATATTCTTGAACTTGCCAACTAGCTCCTATTGTAATCTGTAGCATGCATGACAAAAAAAAAAGAGAAAAATGACAAGTACATGAATTAGCTATTGAAAATGAATTGTTGTGGTGTGGTGTGCACCAAATGTTTCTCAGTTATTACGTTAAGGACAACCCTAATGCAACTCTCACTTCCCGCAACCCCCCCCCCCCCCCCCCCCCCCCCCCCCCAAAACAGCGTCCGGGGCCCCCCCGCTTCTCCCATCCGCAGACCTCTGCAAGATGCAAAGAGAAAGAACTAACAAGTTAATGGTAAAATAAAATATGAGAGACAAAAAAATCCTAATAATCCGCTACAGGGCAATTTGGCAGTGCAACACTTTGAGCATATTTATAGGACACTGTGGAGAGGACTGGAGTTAATCCCCGCTGTTTAGTGGAGTTGATCTTATAGACCCGTCTAGAGGAAATGGGAGTTTGAAGACTTGAATGTGGTAAATGTTGCAAGTAAACTTCAAGTTGTTATGTGCAATACTTCTTTTAAACCTTTTTCCAGATAAAGACTCTTTGCAATGTAATTCTTTAATGCCATTTTTAATTGCAGACATTTAATTGAAGAAGATGTTAATATGTTTTTCACAGTCATTTTCTACTGTTATTGTAATCCTTTTCATGCTGGTGTTTGTAAAAAGAAAAATAAATCAAACTATTTGTACTAATATAAATAATTGAAGTTATTTTTAAAACATTAAAGTTTTTGTGCTCATTTGCTTATTTTGTTTATTTCAAGCTACTGTGATTGATTGCATTGTAATTAATAGGTCAACAATGTATCTAGCTGTTTATTGGTATATTTTTAATTGGAATGTATAATTGATTTTTATAATTTGGATCAGATTTTTGTTATATTTTTGAGGTGAAGCTTTTAATATGTTAAAGTGTCTAGTTTCTACTAATTGCTATATTGTGCTCCACAATATATGGTTCACATTTTCTGAAGGAAAATAAATATTTAAATATTTGTCTGTTAATGATGTTACTTAATGGTAAAATTTCAATAGTTTTTAACTGTGTATGGGAAGGTTGTTGTATTTATTAATAGCATTTTTTTACTTAAGATATCACCTTAATTTTTATTGTCATTTCACTTTATAAGTTCCTATTTTTGTATTTTCCTTTCTAATTAAGTTATGTAATACAAAATATTATGTCCATATTTCTAGGAGTTGGTCTGTACAAGTGCTAGTGAAACAAAAAAAGAAAAGAAAAATCTAATGTTATTTAATTGTTTGCAGCCAACTATTTATAACAGTATGCATAATTTTTCAATATTTGTAATGTGAAATGTTGAATGAAATAAAACTTAACTGTGATGAAGTTATGTGCCTGGTGTATTCATTTACTTTGAGTGACTTGTACATTAGTACATAGTAAGGATTCATCTACCCATAATCTCCACAAATGTGTGTATATATATATATATATATATATATAAACTGCTCAAAAAAATAAAGGGAACACTAAAATAACACATCCTAGATCTGAATGAATGAAATAATCTTATTTAAAACTTTTTTCTTTACATAGTTGAATGTGCAATCACACAAAAATTATCAATGGAAATCAAATTTATCAACCCATGGAGGTCTGGATTTGGAGTCACACTCAAAATTTAAGTGGAAAACCACACTACAGGCTGATCCAACTTTGATGTAATGTCCTTAAAACAAGTCAAAATGAGGCTCAGTAGTTTGTGTGGCCTCCACGTGCCTGTATGACCTCCCTACAACGCCTGGGCATGCTCCTGATGAGGTGGCCGATGGTCTCCTGAGGGATCTCCTCCCAGACCTGGACTAAAGCATCCGCCAACTCCTGGACAGTCTGTGGTGCAACGTGGCGTTGGTGGATGGAGCGAGACATGATGTCCCAGATGTGCTCAATTGGATTCAGGTCTGGGGAACGGGCGGGCCAGTCCAAAGCATCAATGCCTTCCTCTTGCAGGAACTGCTGACACACTCCAGCCACATGAGGTCTAGCATTGTCTTGCATTAGGAGGAACCCAGGGCCAACCGCACCAGCATATGGTCTCACAAGGGGTCTGAGGATCTCATCTCGGTACCGAATGGCAGTCAGGCTACCTCTGGCGAGCACATGGAGGGCTGTGCGGCCCCCCAAAGAAATGCCACCCCACACCATGACTGACCCACCGCCAAACAGGTCATACTGGAGGATGTTGCAGGCAGCAGAACGTTCTCCACGGCGTCTCCAGACTCTGTCACGTCTGTCACGTGCTCAGTGTGAACCTGCTTTCATCTGTGAAGAGCACAGGGCTCCAGTGGCAAATTTGCCAATCTTGGTGTTCTCTGGCAAATGCTAAACGTCCTGCACGGTGTTGGGCTGTAAGCACAACCCCCACCTGTGGACGTCGGGCCCTCATACCACCCTCATGGAGTCTGTTTCTGACCGTTTGAGCAGACACATGCACATTTGTGGCCTGCTGGAGGTCATTTTGCAGGGCTCTGGCAGTGGTCCTCCTGCTCCTTGCACAAAGGCGGAGGTAGCGGTCCTGCTGCTGGGTTGTTGCCCTCCTACGGCCTCCTCCACATCTCCTGATGTACTGGCCTGTCTCCTGGTAGCGCCTCCATGCTCTGGACACTACGCTGACAGACACAGCAAACCTTCTTGCCACAGCTCGCATTGATGTGCCATCCTGGATGAGCTGCACTACCTGAGCCACTTGTGTGGGTTGTAGACTCCGTCTCATGCTACCACTAGAGTGAAAGCACCGCCAGCATTCAAAAGTGACCAAAACATCAGCCAGGAAGCATAGGAACTGAGAAGTGGTCTGTGGTCACCACCTGCAGAACCACTCCTTTATTGGGGGTGTCTTGCTAATTGCCTATAATTTCCACCTGTTGTCTATTCCATTTGCACAACAGCATGTGCAATTTATTGTCAATCAGTGTTGCTTCCTAAGTGGACAGTTTGCTTTCACAGAAGTGTGATTGACTTGGAGTTACATTGTGTTGTTTAAGTGTTCCCTTTATTTTTTGAACAGTGTATATATGAGATCAGATCTATTTTCTTTCATTGAAATAAATAACTCATTCAAATTGTCAGAAATTGTGTTTTCTTAACCTAAGCTTATCTCGAAACCTCAAACTCCCAATTAAGGCCAGTGTCATTTAATCAATTGTGTAGTGGTCGGCAGCTGCCGTAGACCACTGCGTGATAACCGATGCCCCCTTGCGGCGGAATACTGAACTAAAACCTGTCCATTAACCGTGCGGCCGTTGATGTGGCACAAACAACGCTAGATGGCCACCGCGCTCAGTGAAACCCAAGTTCGCCGCGCACGACTTGTCTCTGGGATTCCATTTCAGGAACCGAGTTGAGACCCCCGACCTGTCCGCCTAGCGGCAGCTGTGATTGCTCGGTGCGGTGTGGAGTCACCAGCAGGGCGGTGGAGGGCTTCTGTTGACACCGTGGGGGTGGGGTGGGGTGGGGTGGGGGGGGGGGGGGGGGGGGGGGGGGTTGGGCGGTCCGCTGTGAGGAACCTGCCGCCACGAGCCAGCCAGTGCAGTCTGGCAACCCGCAGCGCTTAGCAGCAGAGCCCGCCCTCCTTCCTCCGCGTGTTATCCGCTGTCTTCACGCCAAATACTGCCGCAGGAAGAGCCCGCCACCCCGCTCAGCTGTAAGTACGCGAACGGGTGGGACTGTGATGGGAAATGAATTGTATGATTTAGCGCGCATTGATGAACGCCGTTATTCGCGCGTCGTCTGTGAGAGAATTGAACGCAAACGCCGTTAAATATGCATGAGAGCCATCTTTTTTTCATTTAGTGTTGATTATATCCCAACGAGCTATTTTGTTATTATTTAATTTTTTGTTCGACATTGTAGACTTTTGCGTTGTAACAGTTAGCCTGCCCTTAATCACGGTTACAGTGGCAATGCAATGGAAACATGAGGGTTAAATGAAGTATTTGATTCGACACAAGTTGGAACAGCCTAATGTTTGGTCACGGTGCGCGTTGCTGTGAGGTTTGATTAAAAGCCCGTGGCGGTCTCCCTAGTCCCGCACTGCTCCTTCTGAAGCCCCTCGCATCCCCCTAACGTTCTGGTAGGAATCCCAAGGAGTATTTGGCGCACGGTGAAACATGGTGAAACTAGGAAGTAATCTTCAGGACAAAGGAGCCAAGCCGGTGAGCGTGGAGGATGGTTTCCAGAACGTGCCCCTCATCACTCCCCTGGACGTGGGCAGCCTCCAGTGCCAAGCACCTGACAAGGTGAGAGACTGGCCTAATTGTTCGTGTGTGTGCGTGCGCGCGCGGCGCCGCGCGTGCACGAGGGTGTATGCCTGCCTTCCTTCCTGCCGTTTGCTTAACTGTCGTGACCCTTCTATAAAGAAACGCGCTATCATCCCCCCCCCCCCCCCCCCCCCCCCCCCCCCCCCCCCCCCGGACCCCCACCCTGATCTTTTCCCTCATCTATTAGTTCAATCATTAATCTTGGCTTTGCTCCGCTGCTGTGTGCTGCTGAGATTAGGAGACAGATTTGGAGCTGGACAGACTGCCATTTATCACCCAAGCATCCCATAGTAGCTGCAGTAGGAGCACTTAATCCAGTTACCATGGCCACACAGTTCAACTGATTCTGGGCAGAGCGCTAAAGTGTCCGCTGAAATCAAAAGACAAGTCTCACAGATGTGGCAAAAAAAAAAAAAAAAAAGGATTCGATAATACAAGGATGTCGTTTTTCTCCATTTGTTTTCCATTTTCCAGTAGATGTTATAGATCTCTAGAACTTGCCGTATGATATTTTTAAGAACAGTTACACAACGATGTGCTTCATGTGTCTGTTTCTAAGAGGCTAAGGCTTAGCAAAGGCTCCTTAGTATCAGCTACAGGGAGACCAGTTCCCTTCATCTAGGGATGTGCCCTCTCTATATTTCTATTTTTCTCCTCACCTCAGGGAAATCATCTTTTCATTTTCTTTCAAAGAAGAGCAGAGCAAAGGGTGAACTATGGAGAGCGGAGCCAGCTGAGGACAGAGGAGGGATGCCTTGCACAAGGGCACTGGGCCACAGCTGAAGTTTCAGTGCGATAAGAGAGTCCATATTACTCCCCAACACCATAACGGTTTCATTGTCATTCAAATGGCTTTTTATTCATAAGAGCACCGGCTACATTTTCTAAACGGTGTTACACTAAATCACACCATTCAAACCACCGTACAACATATTTTCCATGAAAGTACAACTAAAGAGTGCCACATTATATCCTGAAGGGGGGGGGGGGGGGGGGGGGGGGGGGGGGGAAGGCCAACATTGTCAATAATATGTTAAATTACATATATAATATATCAAAATTAATATATATGTATAGGCCTAAATATGATTTAAAAAAAACACAACTTTTGTGTGATTGTTGTTTTTAGAAGACAGACTAGATGAGACGTGATGCCTCTCTTTTCCACACAGAGTGGTGAGAAGAGGAGAGGGTAGTGCAGCTCTGACGCTGATTGAGGCCAGGCTCACTGTGGATTGAGCCCTCCATTTCACATACCTGCTAACTTGAGAGGGGAATCTGCCAGTCACCACACACACGCACAGACACACACACACACACACACACACACGCACACGCACACACACGCACACATTAACGCACACACACGCACAGACACACACACACACGCACACACACGCACACATTAACGCACACACACGCACAGACACACACACACACACGCACACACACGCACACATTAACGCACACACACGCACAGACACACACACACACACACACACGCACACACACACGTGCACTCATGCACATACATACCTACTAGCGCGCACACACACACACACACACACACACACACACACACCAGTGGCCACCATTTAATAGCAGAATGCAACATGAGTGAAGATGTCCAAATCAAATCCATCAAACTGGAGGTGATAACTGATGTGATTGCTAATAGCACACCGTGCATGCACAAGCTAACACTCGAACCTGGAGCTGCGCGGGACGTGCGCGTTGGGCTGACCCTGCTGCAGTGGCTGCTGGCCATGGCTTAGAACTGAAATTGTTATGCAGGGCTGCCCTCATTAGTCGACTAACCATTAGTCAATCAGAAGAGGCTGCCCGACCAAGTTTTCACTAGTCGCTCAAACGGTTTTACAATAACGCCCGCCCGCCAGGTGGATTAAAAATAATCATTATGTAATAATCATGGTTATCGTTGTTGTGAGCGCCTACACAACACGAGGGTGAGATTAGGACTGCGTATTCGTTTAGAGTTGTTTCTTGGTATGTCTTGCATTAGGCAGTATAAACGGTGAGACATTCTGTGCACTATGGCCAGAGATCCCAGCAGGGCTGCATGCTACGTCCTTTGGCAAATTGTGAATATTTTGCCTCGTCTTTCTTTTGTGATTATTCATTGCTGCTAACAAAATAAATGTATATTATTAATGATACAAACTATAATGATAAGGCAGTTGTAATGGTTTGTAATCTGATTTTAATGTAACAGGTGCACAAAATGTTGATGTTTTTCTGATTTGATAAATGTTTTCATATTTTTGGGGGAATAAATTAATTGTGACATTGCACGATTGGCTAATGGCAGAGGCCAATATCATGATTTGGATTAATGTGCAATTAACTGTGCAGCCCTAAAATAGAGGTGCAAGTTTCACCAAAATGAATAGCAGTATTATTGGCACAGCATATCCAGTTGTCTTTGTGCATCAGTTATTTAGTGTGATTCAGTGCTAGCTGGGCAATAAGCCACCCCTAGGTCAGGTCTAGCGTCCTGGAGCTTTGTAGACCATGTGCCCACCATGGTGCCCAGTGTTGGGAAGATGAATCCTGATACTATATCCTGTCTGGAGTCTGGGGTCTTCTCCTGCTGGACTGCAGGGTCAGAGGCCTTCTGGTCAGCCCACGTGCACACTCCCCATGTAGTATGCACACACACACACACACACACACACACACACACACACACACACACACACACACACACACACACACACACACACACACACATACACACACACACATACACACAGACACAGACACACATACACATACATACATACATACATACATACATACATACATACATACATACACACACATACAGGCGTACTGGCCTTTTGACACGGGAAGGTATTCGATTTGATTCCAGCTGGGCAGCGGGTCGGTGCTGAAACAGGGTCTTCCTCTGGGTCACGGTGGCTTGAGTGGATGGGCTGGACCAGACTGGATCGGGTCACTTGAGGGGGAGCAAGAGAAAGTCTTCACTGACAGATGGTCAATGATGAGGACAGTTGGGGGGGGGGGGGGGGGGGACGACAAGCAAGGAAGAGAAGGAACTAAAACAGTGAAAGAAATAACTAAATTCATACATTTATTAGGAATTCATTGAATTATTTGATATTATTTCTTTATTTATCTATTATTATTATTTATCATAATTTGTAATGTTAAAATGTTGTATTGTCTATTCTCAGTTGTGTGTGTTATTCACTTTGTACTTTTATGTTTGTGTGGGAATGCATAAAAACTGGTGCACTATGTTGCATTTGGCAAATAAAACATCTTGAATCTTGAGTTGAGGAAATGGTAGTTCAGAAAGAAATGAACTCTTTCATTAATGCATTGGCTATGACTGGCAGGAGGTTGGACACACACACAGACTCACACGCACACACAGACACACACACAAAGACACACACAAACACAGGCATAGACACACGCACAGACACACACACATGCACAGACACACACACACACACACACACACAACTAGCCCATCTATCTTTATCAGATCCGTCTGTCTCTCTGTTTTGCAACACACACCTAGAAAAATGGCCGTCTGCTGTTGTGTTTGGCATTTTAGATTAAGCCCACAAATAAAATCATGACAGAAAATCGATTGTCATCTCGTATTGTGCCATCCCTAATAGAAGTAGGCATATCCAACGATCGATATTAATAAAGTATATTCTGACTCTTGCTCTTTGGTACATACATTCACTAGTATCAGCAACTGGATTCCTCATAAAACAGACCAAACGCTGTCATCTGAGCGTCGCTGAATAAGATGCTAGCCGACCAAAGGGCCCTCCCTGACCGTTCGCTCTTCATGGACATACGTGGAAACTAACGACTGCGCCAGGAGATAATGTGGATTAATACTGGCTTTATTAGCCAATTAAACGAGACAGCCAGTGCTAAAGCCAAAGGTAATGACCGAAAGCTTCCATTTTTCTCAATTTTCTGTCTTCAACCCTCCAGGCTCTGCGCATATAATTGCTAAATGAGTTGGAAGAGAGGGCAGTCGAGGCAGAATGAAGAGCTTATTTACTCTGCTAACTGGTCGCAGAGCTAGCCAGCATCAGCAGCAGCACCTCTGAGCTCCTGAGACGGCGGGGGGGGGGGCGGGGGGGGGGCCTCAAGGGTCCAATCAGGGGCCGTGTTACTGGGCGCGTCTCTGCAACGCTGTTGATCACGGCTTCTTATATGTATCGGCTGATAGCTGTGCGCTTTTATTTTGTATTTCTTCCGGTTAATGGCAGTCTGTGGCCCTTTGGTTATATGGTTTGACAGCGGTTTGTTAAGAGAGCCCCAGGGCGATTGCTGACGCCGTCGATGTCGAGAGGTCAATCAGCCGTGGTGTTTGTTCAACGCCAGCCGGAATCGGGCAGTTGGCCGTCAGTTAACATCAGGAACGGTGGGCCGGAAATGACGACCTACAAGTTTCAATTCTGTGTTCATGCGCCACTGCGCACGCTCGCGTTATGCGGGCCCTTCATTCTGCGGGCCCTTCATTCTGCGGGCCCTTCATTCTGCGGGCCCTTCATTCTGCGGGCCCTTCATTCTGCGGGCCCTTCATTCTGCGGGCCCTTCATTCTGCGGGCCCTTCATTCACTCATTCACTGCATGTAACTGAAGTGTGACAGTCCTGAATTGGTGTGTGATATTATTAGTATGTGATATGAAGATATTAGTGTGTGATAGTATGATAGTATGCATTGATATCTCTCAATGCAGAGCCACATTTCAAAGAGTTGCACGGGTAAGTGTAGGAGGGTGTTTTTCCTTTTTAAACTGATTTGAACACAAGACTGAGAAAAGGATGGAAAACGAAGGTTGCGGGTTTGTGTATGCGCGTGGGCGTGCGTGTGTGTGTTCCGGCAATTGTGATCACTTGTCTGAGTTAATCAGTAAGACTCATGCATTGAACCCGTTTTTCCTTTTTGTGTGAATTTGTAGGATTAGTGTCTTGAAACAAGACAACTTGTTTACTGATCCTGAATCCATTTTCGACTTTTAAAATGACAGGGGAGTCTTTGATAGTGTTCGGTTTTTCCCGTCAAGATTGTGTTAACTTAAATGTTGAGGGCCAAATCGAAGACAAATATGCAGCGTCACGATTACGACGGGATTGTTTATCCCAAATCGTTCATTCAAACGACTCCACACTCTTGGGTGTCAGCCTTGATTCTCTCGTTTTTTTTTTTTATTATATCTGCAGCTGTTGTCTCCCTGGAGTCCCACAGCTTTTGGAACATGTAGAATAGTAACCAGCTTCAGTGTTACTGTCACACTCAGAATGCCGTCGTTCAGTGTCCATCGGAAACCCCTTCCTACCCTTGCTGTCCATTAACGTGGTCCTGTCTCTCATCCAGGTGGTGGTGAAGACGCGCACGGAGTTCCAGACAGAGAAGAAGAGGTTGAAGCCGCCCAAAGTGGAGGAGTTCACCATCAGTTTCGCGGACAGCGTGTCGGAGCGACTCAAGGTGAGGACCCTCGCTGCTGAAGAGGGACCTGGCCCGTCGATCCAGGGCCAGGAGCTGTCCGCCGGGGCCGCAGCTCTGCGTTCTCCTTATTAACCCCCTCGCTTCAAACGCACCCTCTTCTGTGTCACGACCAAGCCCGAGGAGAGGAGACCCTGGGCAGGCCGGTGTGGCCGTGAATTTCGGTGTTTTCTGAGGTTCCTCCATCATGTGCCCCGTGTCAATTGATTGCTGGGTCATCTGGGAAATCTAACGAGGTGTGTTCAAACGCGCGTGCGTCTGGCATGTGTGCGTGTGTGCACATCGCAAACCAAAAGAGATTCAAACGATCCCTTATGCATCTCCCGTTGTGCGCTTGCATATTGTTCCCCGCTGTTTGTTGCACAGTGGCCATCTTTATTGTTTTTCTCTTCGTGTTTCCACGCACGGCCTTCAAAGTGGGAATTACATTCAGGAGATGCACTCATTAGAAAGCCCACCACCGACCCCTCCCTTGGGCTTATCCAATCCTGACGGCGTATTGCTCGGATGGACTGCCAGTGGGAATCCCACGCTTACCTGGGATTCACTCAGACTGACTATAAATGCCCGAGGCAAGGAAGTGGCAGCACTGACAAGCAATTGCAAACATTAGTAAGGACATATAAAGGGGTTGTTATGAAGGCAGCATGTAACAAACACACACACACACACACACACACACAAGCACACACACACACGCACACAGGCCAACACACACACACACACACACACACACACACAGGCCAACACACACACACACACACACACACACACACAGACACACACAAACATGTACACTTCCTTTTTATCTGGAATAGCAGAAGGAACAGACCAGGGCTGGTGAATCCCATAATAAGTAAGTGCGTCTACAGGCATCAGCCAGGCATATTGTGTTCCAGTCTTCCATTGTTGTCAGGGGAGACCGAATAGAAGTGATGTTGTCATGGCAGCGGACAAAACCTCTTTCCATGGCAACCCTGACTGAGGAAGATTGAAAATGAACTGAGAGGAATTGGCGAGTGAGTGTGTGTGTGTGTGTGTGTGTGTGTGTGAGTGTGTGTGTGTGTGTGTGTGTGTGTGTGTTTGTGTGTGTGTGGGCTGCGACAGGAGCATGTTTGTATGTGTGATAGGGGATAAAATGGCTGGCCTTTGTGTGTGTGTGTGTGTGTGTGTGTGTGTGTGTGTGTCTCTCTCTCTCTCTCTCTCTCTCTCTCTCTCAAATTGTGTGGTGTGTAGGTGTGTAAATCAAGTACTCAGACAAAAGGTCACTTGAACTAACAAAATGTGATATTTAACACTAAGAGTAGCTTTGAAATACTTGCACACACACACACACACACACACACACACACACACACACACACACACACACACACACACACACACACACTCACTCAACAGACACACACACACACACACATCTATGCATATTTCGCTAGTTAACATTATAAATAAAACTAGTACAATTAAAAAATGAATTGCAATATTCACTATTAATATTTAAGAAGCCAGCGGGCAGCTGCCAGCGCAGCGACAGGATGGCTTGTTAGAGAGCAGACTGAACACTGGCCCACAATGCACCTCTTTGTGTCACAGTCCGGACACGGTCTTTACACTTGAATGTAGTGTGCCGTCCTTTCCCTATGTGTGTGTTAGGGGAATGTAGGGGAGTCAGGCTGTGTTTCTGCCTTTGCTGCTTTTCGGTGCTTTTGCTGAACTGTTTGCTTTGAGTTTGAGTGACAGTGCAGATTTCTCAGTGAGGCATTCACGTCTGCGTACGTGTGCGATCACGCACGCACACACGCACGCACGCACGCACGCACGCACGCACACTTACACACTCACTCACACGCACGCACATACTGTACACACACACACACTCACACTCACACACTCACACACACACACACACACACATATACAGGGCACACACTGCAATGCTTCTGTGGGTGGCATTTTGGGGTGAAAGAGTTGCTTTTCCGATTTCGAAGGGCGAAGCGCATCAGCGAGGGAAACGCCCCTACCTCCGCCCCTACCTCCTCTCTACCTCCGCCCTACCTCCACCCTACCTCCACCCTACCTCCGCCCCTACCTCCTCCCTACCTCCACCCTACCTCCGCCCCTACCTCCTCTCTACCTCCGCCCTACCTCCACCCTACCTCCACCCTACCTCCGCCCCTACCTCCTCCCTACCTCCACCCTACCTCCACCCTACCTCCGCCCCTACCTCCTCCCTACCTCCTCCCTACCTCCGCCCCTACCTCCTCCCTACCTCCACCCCTACCTCCGCCCCTACCTCCTCCCTACCTCCACCCTACCTCCGCCCCTACCTCCACCCTACCTCCACCCTACTCCACCCCTACCTCCACCCTACCTCCTCCCTACCTCCACCCTACCTCTGCCCTACCTCCTCCCTACCTCCTCCCTACCTCCACCCTACCTCCACCCCTACCTCCACCCTACCTCCGCCCCTACCTCCACCCTACCTCCGCCCCTACCTCCACCCCTACCTCCGCCCCTACCTCCTCCCTACCTCCACCCTACCTCCGCCCCCTACCTCCTCCCTACCTCCACCCTACCTCCGCCCCTACCTCCTCCCTACCTCCACCCTACCTCCGCCCCTACCTCCACCCTACCTCCACCCTACCTCCTCCCTACCTCCACCCTACCTCTGCCCCTACCTCCACGCTACCTCCTCCCTACCTACACCTACCTCCACCCTACCTCTGCCCCTACCTCCACCCTACCTCCTCCCTACCTCCGCCCTACCTCCGCCCCCTACCTCCACCCTACCTCCACCCTACCTCCTCCCTACCTCCACCCTACCTCTGCCCCTACCTCCACCCTACCTCCTCCCTACCTCCACCCTACCTCCGCCCCTACCTCCACCCTACCTCCACCCTACCTCCTCCCTACCTCCACCCTACCTCGCCCCTACCTCCACCCTACCTCCTCCCTACCTCCACCCTACCTCCGCCCCTACCTCCACCCTACCTCCACCCTACCTCCTCCCTACCTCTGCCCCTACCTCCACCCTACCTCCTCCCTACCTACACCCTACCTCCACCCTACCTCTGCCCCTACCTCCACCCTACCTCCTCCCTACCTCCTCCCTACCTCCGCCCCTACCTCCTCCCTACCTCCACCCACCTCCACCCTACCTCCTCCTTCTTTGGTGGTGTGTTGGTAGTCGGATGCCAGGGCGAATATGTCCAACGAAATGTTTTACATCCACAAGCAAGCTCCATGCTGGTCTCTCTGACCTTACCTCCTACAACACCTATTCAGCTCTCTCCCGCCTCTCTCCCTCAGTCTCTCTCTCTCTCTGTCTCTCTCTCTCTCTCCCCTCTCTCTCTCTGTCTCTCTCTCCCCCTCTCTCCCTCTCCCTCAGTCTCTCTCTCTCTCTCTCTCTCTCTCCTCTCTCTCTCTCTCTGTCTCTCTCTCCCCTCTCTGTCTCTCTCTCCCCCCTGTCTCCCTCGGTCTCTCTCACCCCCGCCTCTCTCTCTCCCCCCCCCTTCCCACGCCTCTCTCTCTGTCTCCCCCCCCCCCCCCCCCCCCCCTCGCTCTCTCTAGGAAAATGAAAGACAAACAAACATACCTTTCTGTGGCTCTAAGCTTCACTGCGGCAAACACCGGCTCTCACCCTACCGGCCCCTTTTCCTTCCTTTTCCTTCCATTCTCTTTCTCTCCACCCCGTGCTACCTGGAACTATCTCTCTCTCTCTTTGCCTTGCCTGCCCCTCTCTTTCGTTTTAGTCCCCTGCCTATGTTCATTCCTCCTCCATCTCTCTGTTCTCTCCTTTTCTCACTTGGCCTTCTACCCATTTTCCTCATCCTCTCTCTCTCTCTCTCTCTCTCTCTCTCTCTCTCCCTCTCTCTCTCTCTCTCTCTCCCTCTCTCTCTCTCCCTCTCTCTCTCTCTCTCTCTCTCTCTCTCTCTCTTTCTCTCTGTCTCTCTCTCTCTCTCTCTCAAGCAGTCCTTTTTGTGTCTGTCTGTCTGGTCGTTTTCTGTGTATTCCGCCTTGTTTCTTATCCGTGGGACATTTTTGGTCACCGCGTTACTGCGAGCAACAAAGCTAAAGCGAAGCAAAGCTATTTGTTTGTTAGAGGTGTGTGTGTGTGTGTGTGTGTGTGTGTGCGGTCAAGGGCAAGTGGCAAGCACACACTCACTCTCTCGCCGTTTGGTATCATGTGTGGAAATTTGGGAAAAACGATCCTTGTTGTCTTGCATCGCAATTGGATTTCTGCATTTCAATTGTGTTTCTTAGCAATTACCCCCCAGTCGCTGTGCAGTAAGTGCAGAGTGAAAAGGCTGCGTGCTCACGGTGGGGGGGGGGGGGGGGGGGGGGGGGGGGGGGGGGGGGGGGGGGGGGGGGGGGGGGGGGGGGGGGGGGGGCGACAGAGGAGCGATCAGGGGGAGATGGATGGAGCCTTGGCTCTGGAAGCCTGCTTGTGGATCATGCTGTTCTGCTGGGTCCATGGCTCACCGACACACACACACACCGCTCCTTCCACCATCACCCACGCACACACTCACATGTACTAGTCCATTGAGACACACACACACACACACAAACAGATGTTCACAAGCTCACACACACAAGCGCTGTGCGCCAGCGTGAGTTCTACACAGCTACCTCCAGCCGCGAGGATCTCCGTCCACCTTCCAGCAGAGCGGCCCTCAGAGCGCTCTTCAGAGCGGCCCTCAGAGCGGCCCTCAGAGCGGCCCTCAGAGCGGCCCTCAGAGCGGCCCTCAGAGCGGCCCTCAGAGCGGCCCTCAGAGCGGCCCTCAGAGCGGCCTTCAGAGCGGCCTTCAGAGCGGCCCTCAGAACGGCCCTCAGAGCGGCCCTCAGAGCGGCCCTCAGAACGGCCCTCAGAGCGGCCCTCAGAGCGGCCTTCAGAGCGCTCTTCAGAGCGGCCCTCAGAGCGGCCCTCAGAGCGGCCTTCAGAGCGGCCCTCAGAGCGGCCTTCAGAGCGTCCCTCAGAGCGGCCCTCAGAGCGGCCTTCAGAGCGGCCGTCAGAGCGGCCTTCAGAGCGGCCCTCAGAGCGGCCCTCAGAGCGGCCCTCAGAGCGGCCCTCAGAGCGGCCCTCAGAGCGTTCTTCAGAACGTTCTTCAGAGCGGCCCTCAGAGCGGCCCTCAGAGCGCTCTTCAGAGCGGCCTTCAGAGCGCTCTTCAGAGCGGCCCTCAGAGCGTCCCTCAGAGCGGCCCTCAGAGCGCTCTTCAGAGCGGCCCTCAGAGCGGCCCTCAGAGCGGCCCTCAGAACGGCCCTCAGAGCGGCCCTCAGAGCGGCCCTCAGAGCGGCCCCCAGAGCGGCCCTCAGAGTGGCCCTCAGAGCGCTCTTCAGAGCGCTCTTCCTTCCAGAAGCGTTATCTCCTCCTGGGCTCCTGTACGAGGCAACACGGAGCGTCTACGCTGCCTGGGCTCCCCAACTCATTCAGGCACACGCTCAGGTCTTTGAGGCCTTCACCATGTGGCTGGGGCTACCTTTGGACTTGCGCATACTTAATTATTTGTTATAAATCTATTTTGAGTATGAGTCGTATGTTATTTTTTCTCCACATTCTTTTAGGAGATGTTCTGGGAATAATAATGACAGCAAAATAATGTTCTACATTGATCCACGGTATTTCCCGATAAGACTCTGCGAATCAGTAGATGTGCTATAAAAGGGGTATGGTTGCTTACTAAATACATACATGCTCCACACTCAGCACACAGCACTAGTTGCTACTGTTGGAATACTGTTGATTTGCCCTCTCGTCTCCCCTCGCTCCTTCTCTCTGTCCCCCTGAGGGACAGACTGAGGGACAAACTGAGAGGCTGATGGACAGACTGAGGGAGAGAC
>JACYXH010000367.1:1610000-1625000 GCA_026745465.1 Lota lota
GAGGGGATTTTACACGTCATTGTTTTCATGTCTTCGCTTTTTTGTCATTTTTCTTCGGCCTTTAGCTTGGCCCTTTACCTCCGTTTGATGCCTCATCCAGTGACCCTCTGAACCAGAGGGTCCCCCATGGGGGCCCCACAGCCAACAGTGTCTCCTCCGCATGGCTCACATCTCCCTTGTCGACCACTCGTCTGTCTCTATGGACCCCTGAGCCTTGACAACAGCGTCCTGTTTACGCAGCTCGTGTCTGCTTGGGGAAACTTAAGCTAGCAAACGACAGCAGGACAGCTTGACATTCGCAGGCAGGCGCCAGGCTGTTAAGAGCAAGAGGAGCCGCCGGTAAACACTGTTTGTCTGTCTGTCTGTCTGTCTGTCTGTCTGTCTGTCTGTCTGGAGAACGATGTGTCGATGCTAGCCGGGAAGGTTATGCTAGCCTCGTGGCGAGGTGTGCTCGTCCGCCAGCCGAAAGGTTCTGCGTTCGATCGACCAATGCGCTGAGCCCTCCTGGAATGGCCCGTCCCCTGTAAGTCGCCTTCGATGAAAGGGTCCCCCTAAAAGGACGTTGTCCTAGCTTCGGCTTCCCGACCTCCTGAAAGCAGGCCGTTGGTATCTGAGAGAGTCTGTGTGTGATACAACCCATGTCAACACACCAAATAAAAGTGACAAGGCTTTCAGCTTTTGTTTTATTGGACACCGTGGGGCGATATTTCCCTCTGACCGTGCACAGAACGGTGTGTTTTTATACATTACAGTTAGACTACTGTGTTTCATGGAATGCTGAAACCGCTGGTCTATCGGACACACTAATGGGATAAATGCAACAGTGGCACTGGTCACAAAGTAACCCATCTAACCTTTAGGAGTCAGCCAGCGCGTGCTTGGCTTGGTAAACGGAGCTGTTGTCAACTGCCCTTTGAGCTTCGTTCTGGCTGCACTAATAAAGTCTACCTGCGCCTTGGGTGTGCGTTTGCGTTACCCTGTGTGTGTGTGGGCCCCATTTCCTATTTATTTATTCAAAGGCGACACTAATCTGGGAGACTTGTAAATGCTGCCAAAGCCACGGGCAGGTCTTCTCTCTCTCTCTTCCTGGAAGCTCCCGCTCGCACCTGGGGCTCATCAGCAAATGACGCTTGACCTGAGGCGATAGGTGTATGATGGATGACGCCGTAGGGGGACAGAGGTCTAGCGTGCCTGCCAAGCGCCGCCATGCTTAAAGGCATCAAGGAAACATGCAGAAATAAAGATAAAAGAAAACATTTGTTTTCGCCAACCTTAAAGCTAGGGTTCGCAATTTGGAGACACCAGCCGGAGTAAGCTCGATTTTGAAAGTAGCCCACTGAGACCCCCCCCCCCCCCCCCCCCCCCCACCCCCCAATTTTGTTTTTACTGCTTTTTGCCAATCCTCCCTTCTGACATTTCTTTCTCTCCATCCCACTCACATTCTCTCCCTCACACACACACACACGCATGCATGCAGACACACACACACACACACCCATATGGCCTGTCAACTTCTAGGAGAGAGCGTAGGTGTTGTCTTGCATACTGAGAGAGAGAGAGATAGAGAGAGAGAGAGAGAGAGAGAGAGAGAGAGAGAGAGAGAGAGAGAGAGAGAGAGAGAGAGAGAGAGAGAGAGAGAGAGAGAGAGAGAGAGGTGGGGAGAATGTAGGTTGTGGAAGAAGCAGTACCATTTGAAGCCAGTAATTGCCATGCCCGTGTACTGCACTTCATGCAGGAAATAAATAAAGTGTGTGTGTGTGTGTGTGTGTGTGTGTGTGTGTGTGTGTGTGTGTGTGTGTGTGTGTACATTTGCAGGGAAGGTCAAAGCCCAGTGCAACTAATATAATCTGGGCGGTGACTACATTTTACTAAACAATATCTAGACAAAAAAATAGTTTTTAGTTTACTATTATGTTGTCATTTGTCATTTTGTTTGTGCTTCACAAACACTAGGTTTAAAAAAGAAAACATCCATATCTGTGTCTGTCGCAGTCCTGTAATGAGCTTGTCCAATCATTTCCTCGGCCTGAACGAACTGATTGGATGGCCTGTGTGTCTACCCGCCCACCCAGCTGTGTGCTCCGCCTGTTCAGACCGGAGTCTTCCTGAAGGCAGACCTAGCGAGCTGGTATCATCTTTCAGGGGAGCCACTTTGGAGGGGTGGGATTTACTCAGTTGGACACTTTCAAAATCGACTCAAGTCTGGCCGGTTTCTGCATATTGCCTACCCTAGCTTTAAGGTTGGTAAAAAACAAATGGCGCTCAAGCTAAACGTGAGCCCCTTTTTCTTCTTCTTTCCTGATTGGATCATCCTTTGTTGATGCGTCTAAGGATGCTTATAAGCGTGGCTGAGCTTGGCAGCCATGCTGCCATTGAAGCCCTGCTATTTTACACCTCCTCTCTCTCTGTCCGGTCCATGGGCCTGGGTCATCAAACATCCACACTGGCGCAGACTGCTGTGTTCTCTCTGCCAGTAGAGCGTCTCAGGTCTGCTACTTAATCTGCCCCAGCCCAGACGGCCAATGGATGGCCTCCGTCCGATCGCCATGGCAGCAGTAGCAGCAGCCGCAGCTTTACGGAGGGCAGACAACCACTTTGTTTGTTGGTACAAACACAATATGTACGCTCGGCTCAAGATGGAAATGACTGAAGAGAGTAAAGAATAGAAAATAGAATCAAAGTAGTAGTCAGATCTACATCGTCCAATAATAATAATGATCATGATTATTATTTTATATATACAATTGTCGACCAGAGATTGCAGCTCAAAGTGCTGCAAAAATCAAGTAAAAACCAGAGCAAAAAGAGAGCAGTAATACAAGAAAGCGAAATAGAGAAAATAAAAGAATACAGATAATGGTGATAGATAGTCAAAACATGAAATAAAATTACAATACAAATTATTCCAAAAAACACCCTACCACTCTAGTGCTGGTCCACCTGATGTTCCAGTAGGTGCAAAACATAGTTGTGGTCCACTGTATCAAACGCGACAAGTCCAGTAAAAACGACCACAGCATCAATGGTTACCTGAAGGTCCTTCACAACGCCTACCAGAGCCGTCTCTGGGCTATGGCTAGGTCTGAAGCCTGATTAGCGTTGATTCTAGGTTGGAATTGATTCAATTGTCTTAACACAATTCCTCTCAATGATTTTACTTTAAAAAAGGGATGTTGGATACGGCATGAAATTACATGTACTTTTTTAAGAACTTTGTGGCAATGGGATAAAGTGAGCAGGTTTTTGGAGCTGGCTGGCTCAGATTCTATTCTAACATTATGGAAAGGATCCCTGCAGAGAATGAAGAGGTTTTCTTTACCTTTCGTTTGTACCTTTCTTACCTCAGTGTTATCAAAAAGATTTGGGTGATGGAGGGTTGAGATTGTAATGACGATATGGAAATATCCTGCAACAATGAGATTTCAGAGCGAGACTTTTCCTTGAAATCAAATGCGTGTAGTAGATTTACAAAATGCATAGCCGTAGAGTCTAAGATATCATCTACACGTAGGTTGAAATTGCCAACTAGTAGAACCTTGTCATAGTCAGTTGAAATGACAGACAATAAAAGCTGCACACTGCTTCGGGGTGATCTATTACCACAATAAGGATGGGCATATCACATTAAACCACAGACCAAGCTTTTCAAATGAAGAGGAATTTCCAAGATAAATTTGTTTCCAAGTTAAGGCGATCCACAAAGATACTTGCCAACACCGCTTCTCTCCGGTTTTGCCTTGTGGCTGGTAAAAGTTATAATTTGGAGAATAGGCCTCAATAAGAGCAATCTATCATGAACGTCTATTCTCTTGAGTCCTATCAACACATGCATACCACTTCAGGCTCCTGGTATCATCTTATAATAGTATAGATTGGAGCAAACATGTTATAAATTGTCAGACACCTTTTGTCTCGAGATACACAACAGCACTGATTTATAGATGTATATACAGTAGGAGCTATATATGAGACATATGAGATAGATATAGGAGCATCTAACTAAGCTATATCTCTAATCTATGTCACATATTACTTCATATTATAAAACACAAAAAGACGCTCCACAAATCCGACACCTAAACTGTTGGACTCCAGAATAACGTGTGAAAAGCTTGACAGCACTCGCACCTGTTCACTTTACAAGTGTCAAAACGTCCCCAACTGTTCCCACCCAGCCGGGGACAACTGCGACTGCGAACGTCCGACGACAGGGAGACGAGGACCCCGCTTAAGTCGGCGAAAGACCGAGCGGAGAAGCAGAGATCCCTCGGCCGCAGACCACGGAGAGCTGTGTGAGGGTCCCGACGACCGCAAGACGAGAATACTGCTGGAGGTATCGACCCGCCAGGATAAACCGAGGGGGCACGGTGACCCCCGACGGCCGTCTCTTAACGTCCCCGGAGAGGACGAGGCCAGCGCGTCGGAGAACATTAACGCCAGTTAACGTACTTTTTTGATTTATGGTAGGCACGGCCTAACCAATATGATTTATGGTTTTAAATAAATACGCCTTTCCAGCTTAAACAGACGTCTGACTTGTGTTCTCTGGGGGGAGACGACCTCGTAGTTAAGCCGGGTTGCCACAGGGAGTTATTAGAAATTGGGGAAAAGGGAGGAAAAAATCAGAGCTATTCAGTGGACGTTTACTTCGGTCTTTTCTTGTCTCGTTGTTTTTGTTCATGATCACCGCTGTGAAACCGCCGCAGTCGTGTGGATTTCAAGCTGTCATCACACTGTACACTCGCACGCGTATTTAGTCACAGGCGGATAGACACACACATGCGCACACACAGAGAAACCACAATGGGAAATTGGCGAGACAATTGCCAATTCGCAGAACCAACTGTTTGGTGAGCCAAATTAGCATAATATTAATTGAACGCTTGTTCAAAAGTACCCAAATCAGTATTTCAATTGGAAAATGCGAAAAGAAAGTCTTTCTTATGTTAATGTTCTGCACTTTTAATTTGTCTTGCCTGCCAGGGAAATGCATATTTCATGCAGCCTGTTATACAAAGCACTACAGCATACACGTTCCTATTGTCTGTTGAAATAAATGTATCCTTAAATGCTACTTTAGGCTCCACGGCACCAACAAGATCCATATCCGATTCAGATGATCCTTGGACACTTAACACATGACAAAGGATGAGTCAATCCGATTCTATTCTTCACGGGTAATGAGACGCCTATTAGGAGTACTGAAACGCAAACGCAACAGAAGACCAACAGACTGAATGAGATCGTCAGACAGCTAGGCCTCGTGGTTCCATTAGAAAGAATAAGGTCATTAGGGTCACAGAGCCAAACCCCTCCATGAGCGACCTGTAGAGGTTGTGACCGAGTGAGCCCACCTGGGCAGCAACATCAGCAGCGATGGAGGAGCACTCGAGGTGGGACTAGGGCCTCACAACGCTCTGCCCAGCTCTCCAAAAGCACGTCAAATCACTGGTCAAATCGTCCACTCCAACGTTAAAGTCTGTTGACCCCGTGACACCTGGGAAAACTACGAAAACGATCAGCAATCGTCTAGTCTTCATCAGCAACTTCCTCTGTTACGTGAGGATATGGTGGCCCAAGAAAAATTGAATTTGTGGACTTGTGGAAACCAATCAGGAGCAACCAATTAAACCGTGGCCCATTGCTGGCATCAGCAACTTGTGTTG
This sequence comes from Lota lota, assembly GCA_026745465.1. Classification (NCBI taxonomy): domain Eukaryota; kingdom Metazoa; phylum Chordata; class Actinopteri; order Gadiformes; family Lotidae; genus Lota; species Lota lota. The sequence continues at coordinate 1,615,667 of JACYXH010000367.1, forward strand.
ATGCTAAGCATAACTTGTATTTCATTAGAAAAATGCAGCATTTATAACATATAAAAATAATATTATGTTTGTTTAGAAACGGATGTAGTATGCAGTGCATTGATTGGCCCACGGGAAAGATGACAGTTGGGAACTGACTGGTTATCCCAACAGATGCCATGGCGGCCATTTGGGAGCCACACTGACTGGTTATCCCAACAGATGCCATGGCGGCCATTTGGGAGCCACGCTGACTGGTTATCCCAACAGAAGCCATGGCGGCCATTTGGGAGCCACGCTGACTGGTTATCCCAACAGAAGCCATGGCGGCCATTTGGGAGCCACGCTGACTGGTTATCCCAACAGAAGCAATGGCGGCCATTTGGGAGCCACGCTGACTGGTTATCCCAACAGAAGCCATGGCGGCCATTTGGGAGCCACGCTGACTGGAGGTTTCTATCCTAGAGCCATCAGGTGTCAACCGTCTGTGATTTCTCACATTCCCATGTCACTTTGTAACCTTATTAACCTAAATAATGTTATTATTTTAATAATTTAATAATATTATTTTAGCATATTTGATCTTTCTAGTATTGAAGCCCAAAATCGTTATTGGCCGGTGGCGTGAATAGGTGGAATATCCGGGCCAAGTCTAGCTCTGTGTTGTTCTGTGCGTCTGAAATACAAGACAACATTTCCATAACATTTTAAGGCCAGCCTGGGGAGATGAGATCATCAGAGAGCCCATGGCTGTGCTAGAGAGTGAGCAGAATGGCAGAACAATAATCCATTTGCCAACTCAACTCTTGGTTAGCAGTAAAACTTGACCTCCTTCACTCTTATTCCACATCAGATCGTTGGTGAGGCTTCACACCTCGTATTCCATTCCATTTTCTAGTTTTCATTTGGCCTCAAGCACCGCGACTGAGAACGTATGGTGAGTTGTGAATGATTGACGTTGAAGTTGAAAAATATTTTCTCCTGGTTCCTGGGTACAAAACGTTCGAGGCACACGAAGAAATGTACGAGAAATGATATATGGATTACTTCTTTTTACCTACCAATCATTTTATAATCTATGCTGTGACTAATCAAATCCAAATATGGTTTGGACTCAATAAAAAGAAAATCCTCTGAAATTGTCTTTCACATTAGTGTTGGTAGTTATTTTTCACATTAGACAGCTTTTCATATGCGAGCAGAATGGGCTTAGAGTAGAGTGACGCTTAGTCCCACTGTGCATCACTGACGTATGGCACCTCGTTGAAGCCCTGTAAGCCCCTCTGCTGGGCCATTGTTGTTGTTCAACCTTAACGGACAGGCAGCTTGGCTCTTAAATGTTCCTCACAAACACTCGCTAAAACATTACGAGGTCATACACTGTTCATAAGGTCGTACCATTTCCGATCTAACGATCCAAAATCAAACCAAATTGGGCCAGCAATGTGTTGAGGCTCATCAGCCAATGGATAATGAGTCTAAGTGACCTTCTCTATGCAATATGCTATCCACACAAACCCACCCCCAAGTCAAGCTACTGAGATAATGAGACTTCTCGCTCTCTCTCTCTCTCGCTCTCTCTCACTCTCTCTCGCTCTGTCTCTCTGTCTCTCTCTCTCTCTCTCACGCTCTGTCTCTCTGTCTCTTGCTCTCTCTCACTCTCTCCCTCGCTCTCTCGCTCTCTCTCGCTCTCTCTCTCTCTCCCTCTCTCTCTCACTCTCTCTCTCTCTCACGCTTTGTCTCTCCCTCGCTCTCTCTCTCTCTCTCTCCCTCTCTCTCTCACTCTCTCTCTCTCACGCTTTGTCTCTCCCTTGCTCTCGCTCTCTCTCTCTCTCTCTCTCTCTCTCTCTCTCTCTCTCGCTCTCTCTCTCTCTCTCGCGCGCGCTTTGTCTCTCCCTCGCTCTCGCTGTCTCTCGGGATATGGGTGACACTTGATGTCAGCTTGTCTTGTTGTGGGAGTCTTCATGGATGCGGGGGGGGGGGGGGGGGTGCGTGTGAAGAAATGACTGAACAGAGACACACAACATTGATGAGAGAATAACAATGACATAGACTAGACAAGCCCTCTTGTTGAGAGTACGACAACTCATTAGAAATAAACTGGAATTAAATAAACAAATTCCTCAAAATAACGGCAAGATGAATATATGTTTTGCGTATTTATTGGCACGTGAACCCCACTGCAACAAAAAACTACAAAAAGAACAATGTGTATGCTACAACCACCACAAAACTATATAAACTATGCACCATATAAGCTATATACACTATGTACAAGATAAACTATATACACAATGTACAATATAAACTTCACACTACGCACAATATAAGCTATATACACTATGTACAATATAAACTATATACACTATGTACAATATAAACTACACACTATGCACAATATAAGCTATATACACTATGTACAAGATAAACTATATACACAATATACAATATAAACTATATACACTATGTACAATATAAACTATATACACTATGTACAATATAAACTATATACACTGTGTACAATATATAAACGATATACACTATATACAATATAAACTACACACTATGTACAATATAAACTATACACACTATGCACCATATTACCTATATACACTGTGTACAATATAAACTACACATTATGTACAATATAAACTTTATTCACTGTACAATATAAACTATATACATCATGTACAATATAAACTATACATACACTGTGTACAATATATACTTTATTCACCATGTACAATTTAATCTATATACACACTATGTACAAAATAAACCATACACAACTGTACAATATAAACAATGTATATAGTGTACACTATGTAAAATAGAAACAATATATGCAACGATATGATGTTAATATATAAACAATAAATGTTTCTAAATGTAAACCTTTATTGTGGGCAGGATTGGCTGGACAGCGGGATTCCCACAGGATACGGATTTCACTGAATAAATAGGAGCAGATATATTAGAGATCCAATGTCCTTTCTGCTCATTAGACTGGGATTAGACACAGGACCAAGAGTGCTTCTCTGGAACTAATCGTTTTAGGGTTATAAACACTTCATTCATGCATGCATTAGCAGACCGAGGGATTCTGGGTACGTCCACAATACCCCCAAGACTTCCAACAAGCCCACAAACCGTCCATTACAGACCCGATGTAAAGACTCTGTGCATTGACAGGCAGACGGGATCTCATGTCCTTTCATACTGGACTCCCTGTATCTGGAGAGCTTCTGCGTTGTTTATTTTAACACCTCCTTACATGCGTATGCGGCGTGTACAAAATCCTCCTACGTATAACCCTATCACGAGATGAGCTATGATGGGGCAGAGTGTTGACTGGTGGAGGAAGGGTTCATCAGACGGTCCATGAGCTGTTTTGATGACGGCAGGGACCAGGAAGCAATCCCACATTATGTCTACAAGACGGGGATGACACAGAGCACCAGCGGTCCTAGAGGAGTGGCAAACATGGCGCACCTGCTGTAGCGTAGCATAGCTGCAGAGTGGAACATCGGCTAGGAACAGCCGAGAGAAGGACACACACTCAATTCCCAAGCCATTCACGCGGCCTTCTTAGTCAAGAACAGGAATTGATCAAAGAATCGCAACTAATATGCTAATGTGTTGTGTTGCCAATGCAGCTTGTTGACGTCCAGGGTCAGAACATAATTGCCATAGCACATAGTAGAATAACACTATGGAGAAGCATATCGCAGCATAGCATAGCATCGCGGCATAGCATAGCATCGCAGCATAGCATAGCATCGCGGCATAACACAGCAAAATAAGGCCCAGCCTCGCCGCCGGCCCCAAAACAACTGCACACACAGCGCAAACAAGCGTCAGCGAGCGGAGAACATGGAAGACGAGGAAATCGATCAATCTCCACGCTCTGTTGTTTCGCAATCCTCGGCCTCCCACCTTTCCCTTAGTGAGGGGACAAGGTGGCCTCAAACAGGCGGCAGGACCTCCAGAGTCGCTACTCATGTGCGCATCCAGCGAGCACCTTGCCTAAAGAGGCTTCTGGCCGCACTTCTGCAGCCCGTTCTACGTCAGTTATCTGGGCCCGTGTGTGTGCACTGTGTGTGTGCACTGTGCGTGTGCACTGTGTGTGTGCACTGTGTGTGTGTGCATTGTGTGTGTGCACTGTGTGTGTGCACTGTGTGTGCACACTGTACGCTAGGTAACATAAACACACGCAGATACATGCACACACCGGTACATTTACACACGTACACACACAAACGCACACAAGTACATATATCAACATGCCACACATACACCTCCCCAACACAGACACACACACACACACACACACACACACACACACACACACACACACACACACATAGGGAAGCTAAGCAGTGTGTTTGTGTCTGTCTCCAGGTCACCGTTCTGATCATCCTAGCCCTGGCCTTCTTGGCCTGCATAGTGTTCCTGGTGGTGTACAAGGCCTTCACCTACGACCACGCCTGCCCCGATGGATTCATCTACAAGGTAGGAGCGGCATCCCTCCTCTTCTTACACACACAGTACATACAGTGCAGCCTGCTGATGACACCTTCTGGCTGGGCTAAGGGTTACGCTGATACACTGTGGCTAAACTGACCAGGAACGTCAGTGGATATTGAAACCCTTTCCTCTCCCCCCTTCCTCCTAACTTCCCTCCCCTCTCCTCTCATCTGCTCTCCTAAACGTTTCTTTGACTTTTCCTCAAGCCTCCCCCCCCCCCCCCCCCCTTCTCCTCTCCCCACCTTCTGGCTCCTATTTCCTGCTCTCCATCCTTGTCTTCCCTCCGTTTCTCCTGCATAGGGGTCACCTTGAGGGTCTTTGGCCCCGTTTGACTTGGAGGATGGAATAAATCCACTTTTAGAACCGCAGAACCACTCTGGGGACGTAGGAGAACACACACACACACCCGTGCATATTCAGTCCCCCCTACACACACACACACACACACACACACACACACACAGACACACACACACACACACACACACACACACACACACACACACAAACTCATACACACCAGCCCCTATGCACATACGCAGGCATGCACAGACAGACAGACAGACAGACAGACACACACACACACACACACACACACACACACACACACACACACACACACACACAGAATAGCCGATATTAGCAACACTTTGATAGATCTGGAATCCAGTAATTTGACAGAGATTGGATCCTATTCCCTCGCCAGTCACCACCAAATTGTTATTCCTGTGGCACACAAAGAAACAAATGTGTGAGTATCCACATTATTTAGAGGGTTTCCCACAAAGATAGGCTTACCATACGCAACGATAATGAATCAGGCAGGGATAACGCACACACCCACCCACGCTGGTGAAAATGATTCTCTCTGCAGTGCATTTTCACTCTTCTGTTGAACTGAGTTGCGTTGCGTTTGTTGACGCTGATACGCTTCCACCTTCGCCTATCTGCGGGGATTTTTTTGGTGATCGAATGTGAATACTGTGGGTAATCAGACCGAGCAGGGCTTTGCTTCTCCACAGAGACCCATCACTGTCTGATCTCGTAGACGTATAAGATCAATGATGGTGTTTTATATAAACCTATATTATAGTAGGCCTGTATTACATAAGCCTACTAGAAGCCTATCTCCTCTGTGAAATGGAATGGACACTTTGACCCGCACGTTGTCGTCGTCCGATTGCGAAGGTTCATCCGTTCTGTCATTTTGTGTAGGCGCTGCCTCGCCTGTAGACAGCTGGGGGAAACCCTGAACTAGTGCACGACCCCCAAAGGTCATTCACATCAGACTCGTGGGAAATGAACAAAGGCCGAAAGCAAAAACAACCGCCACGTCAAAACGATGCACATCAGACGCAACAAAGATATGAGGCCCTTTCCAATAATGACCCTAACCAATGGATTCAGCGATGAACCTGTGTAGCACAGCGAAGCAGAGCTTAGTCCTTTCTCCAAAACATCCTGTGTGTTTAACGGACTCAATTACAAAGAGTTTCACTTTTTGTAAAATAGCGCAGCGAATGGCAGTTCGCGGTGAGGGGGATTACGATAAGTGGGTGTGCGTTCTTTAATACGTCCATGTTTTGGAGACGTTGGTTTTGGAGGTTGTTTCCCTCTTTGATAACTAAAAGTAGGCCATCACTCTTTCGGAGGAAGTTCGTATCCAAAGCAAAACTGTAGCGATACAACCGCACACCTTCATGTTATCGACATGAACAACCTTTATCGATGGATCGTGATGTCGTTCTTTATCGATGGATCGTGATGTCGTTCTTTATCGATTGATCGTGATGTCGTTCTTTATCGATTGATCGTGATGTCGTTCTTTATCGATGGATCGTGATGTCGTTCTTTATCGATTGATCGTGATGTCGTTCTTTATCGATTGATCGTGATGTCGTTCTTTATCGATTGATCGTGATGTCGTTCTTTATCGATTGATCGTGATGTCGTTCTTTATCGATTGATCGTGATGTCGTTCTTTATCGATTGATCGTGATGTCGTTCTTTATCGATTGATCGTGATGTCGTTCTTTATCGATTGATCGTGATGTCGTTCTTTATCGATTGATCGTGATGTCATTCTTCTGCGTTCTTTATCGATTGATCGTGATGTCCTTCTCCTCGCAGCACAAGCGCTGCATCCCTGCCTCGCTGGAGGCCTACTACGCCGCGCAGGACGCCAACTCCAGGGGCCGCTTCTACACGGTGATCAGCCACTACAGCATGGCCAAGCAGACCACCTCGCGCTCCATCTCCCCCTGGATGCCCGGAGGAGGCGGTGCGGGCGCGGTGGCGGGGGCGGAGCACCACGACCCCAAGCCCCCCACTGGGAACTAGACCTGCTGACACAGTCCCCCAGGGTGCAGGGGGAAGAGGTGGACCGTTTTAGTGGATAACCAGCAGATACAGCATTACAAAATACACGGAGGTAGTGGTTTCATTTAGTTTTGATTGACAGGCTGCTAATTATTAATAAGTTACCCATTGTATTGGAGTGATTTGAATGATAGAATCGATGAAATAGTGCTGTGTAACAAGCATTTACCCTAGTACTTACTAAATGATATTAATATTGAAGCAATCGATTCATTGAACACAGCTTCCTGGATTAGTCGAACCGGGTAAATTCATATTTAAAAATGATCGTACGTAATCAACGTCAGTTAAAATAAATACATAAGCCTACTTAGGCTAACACCTGAAATTGTACACTACTGTAGAACATTAAATGACTAAGTGATGCAATTACTATGTAATTAACGGCTGTAAAGGTTTGTTAATTGATAAATCACATGATTTAAATATGTAAAATGAATAAGTCCTGGAAATGAGTAATTAGCAGCCTGCATTACCGAGATGAAAAAAAACACACAAACACGAGTACTTAGTTTAACAAAAGAGACGCGTTCATATAGAACATTTACGTGGACATACGACTTTATATAGTGCAAATGCATGCACATTTAAACACACACACACACACACACACACACACACACAAGTGAGGGGGGTTCTCATCTTTCTATTAAGACTATCATTGCCTGCTGACACACGCACACACTGACACACACACACACACACACACACACACACACACACACACACACACACACACACACTGACACACACACACACACACACACACACACACACACACACACACTGAACAAAACTCCACTTTCTGCTCCCTGTTGTCCAACTATGAGTTTATTTAATGTCTATAATATTTGTTTACTGTAATGTGTGGATATATTTTATCTTAAATCAGCGTTTCCACTAAAGAAGCATGAATCTGTTTGTCTCTTAGAGGTAGGATTCTGCAGAGTGAGTCATTTGAAGTGTGTTTTTTGGTGTACAATTCATACTTTTATTTATATTTCGATAAATCTAGCTCCCAGCTGTACAAAAGGAGAAGATACATTGATGAATAGACACCGTCGAATCTGTTTTTGCCCTTCAGCTAAGATACTTACCTGTGCAGTCTTGTGTTAGTGTTGGCAAACTTGACATTCTTGTAACCAAACACATAAAAACCGGATTCAAACTTTATCGTCAAAACCAAACGTTGGACATCAGCCTTTCCGGTCCGGTGGGGCTCGTCTGAGCCCACCGCGCGTCGTGCATTTAGCGCTGAAGCTAGTCTAGATATCCCCGAAGCTGCGCACTAAAGCATTTGATGTCAAACACCCGTTCCACTGGTTGTAAATCTTCAAAGCTTTCCGATCCACAACCGTTTGTGTTTCATGATGAGCTAGCATGTTCTTTATTCAAGAGCGACTGCTTTTTGTTTTTGACTTGAGTTGCTAATTTGGGGCCTGACAGACTGTGAGGGCCGTTCCCCTCTCCCCCATGCGTGGGGGGAGAGGGGAACGGCCTTCACCCACCCTCTCTCCCTAGCCACTAAACCGTTCTTCAGTTCGGTTTTCAAAAACGGCTCCGACCTGTCTGGGCAAGCTTCTGGGTTTGCTTTGTTTGCTGTTGTTTTTTACTTCAAGTTTTTTTGTTGTAATATTTTGAATGGGTTGTCACAGACGCTTTTCTGAGATGTTGTAATGTTATTAGGCAAGTTGATATGTAGCGAGTAGTGTTATTTATCAGTGTGCATTCCTGTTCCCACGAAACAGTTTGAGATTCAACAATAAAACAAAGCTGTGATCTGTCCTATTGCTCTGTCTGCCTTTTTCTGGTAAAACACATGATAATACAGTACGCCAAGGTAGTTTTACTGCTTGACTACACTGCATAGAAGTATTTAGGTGGTTTCTCTTCAGAGAATACATAGCAGTTAAAGGCTGTTAATGCACACTTTCCGCCTTATATATGCCAATTCCATATGACTACATTGATACACAATCAAACAGGCATTAGACATTATGCAGAAAACGTGTCAGAAATGGGAATTTGGAGTCGTCTCTGATGAGCAAACTAAGTTCCATGTGACCGCGAGGAAGCAGGGATTTCCAGAAACGCCTGCTTGCTACATTGTTGGCTGACAGTTTGTTACAGCGTGTAAGCCCACCACCGTTGAGTGTGTGTGTGTGTTTACGATGGGTTTAGGCCTTGGTGGCCGCGTGGTACAGACACCGTAGCGATAAGGGCGTTCAGGCAGGGCTGAGGGACGTGAAGCCATAGTGTCTGCTAACAGACCGCCTGAATGGCAGAACACCGAGAATCTGAACGCCAAAGCTAGAAGATCAAATGAAAGGAAAAAAGAAGAAGAATTGAACCGAAGAGAAAGAAAACACTTACAGGCACCTGGGAAGTGGGAGGATGAGTGATGGATGAAACGACCCAACAGAAAGGAAGGAAAGGAAATGAATTCGAT
>JACYXH010000367.1:1630000-1650000 GCA_026745465.1 Lota lota
AGACAGAGAGAGATAGAAAGAGAGACACTGAATGAAAGAGAAATAGAGACTCAGTTAAAGACAAAGATAGATGATGAGAGACAGAGACTTTCAGATAGATAGCGAAAGATAAATATGAACAGACATACAGAGATAGCCAGAGCGAGAGAGAGGGCGAGAGAGAGAGGGATAGATAAAGAGAAAGATAGACATTGAGAGACAGAGACAAAGAGAGCAAAGGGGAGAAACAGATGAGTAGGCCAAGCTGTCCAGAGGGAATGCAGAATGTAGGCTTCAAACAGAGCGTTTCCTGGATTTCCTTGTCTACCAGAAAGACAAGGACATGGCTAAAGAAGGAAACAGCTCTTAGTCTCTGAGTCTCCGTAAAAGTGCGTTCCTAAGTGTTCCATGCATTCTACACACACACTCTCATACGTGACACTTCTCTGCTTGGTGCAATAAAAAAAGGTTCCCTCCCGAGGAGAGGCAATATTAATGACGCCTGGAGGAGTGTGTGTGTGTGTGTGTGTGTGTGTGTGTGTGTGTGTGTGTGTGTGTGCCTCCAGCAGGTTGCAAGGTGAGTCATTGTAAATTATAACTTAATACTTATCTATTTAGCAAGGTCATATTGTGTGGAAAAACCTCTGGATGAACAGTGGGTCAGCGAGGAATGCACAAGGAATTCCATCCCTTCAAATACAAAATTAACATTTAAATAAGTATTGAACATTTTATTAAATACGTACAATCGTCAGATTTCTTATTGCTCGTTCTGCTATCAATGTTAATATGCAGCAGTAGAGCTTATCAGAACATGGATGGGTAACACTTTATAATAAGGGAGGGTTCAAACAGAACTGATCTGGGTTTTGCTCCCAGCATGCAGGCCTGGCCGCACCAAATCAAGATGTCCTTCCAAACGTGTTTGCATGTGAGTGGCAGTGAGAGGCTTCAACGGTTCTGACAAGATGTGAACACACACACACACTATCTCTCCTTCTCTGCACATACACACTCATGAGCATGGACACAGGCATGCATGTATGCACGGACACGCACACGCTCACCAACACGGTTGCACACACACATATTGAAAGAACCAAATTGCATGGTCTGAGGCACAGCTGTGACTCGCTGCACTGGTGGTCCAGATCCCAGCCTCCTCAGCCTCAGCCTCCTCAGCCTCCTCAGCCTCAGCCTCCTCAGCCTCCTCAGCCTCCTCAGCCTCAGCCTCCTCAGCCTCAGAATCCTCAGCCTCCTCAGCCTCAGCATCCTCAGCCTCAGCATCCTCCGCCTAAGCATCCTCATCCTCCTCAGCATCCTCAGCCTCAGCATCCTCAGCATCCTCAGCCTCAGCATCCTCAGCCTCAGCATCCTCATCCTCCTCAGCATCCTCATCCTCCTCAGCCTCAGCATCCTCAGCCTCAGCATCCTCAGCCTCTTCATCCTCAGCATCCTCAGCCTCAGCATCCTCAGCCTCAGCATCCTCCTTATCCTCATCCTCAGCCTCAGCATCATCCTCATCCTCAGCCTCAGCATCCTCAGCCTCCTCAGCCTCATCCTCCTCAGCGGACACACAGGAAGGAGCCCCAGAAAGTCATAATACATTATTATACATATACATTCTTCTATTAGTTGGTAGCACACTTTGTTAGTCAGGCAGGCAGGCAATCAATCTATCAACAAATCACAAATTATTATACACATTTATTATTTGGTATTTTTCTTCGGGGAAAATACGAAATTGTCCAACTTACAGCAATTAAGAAATCATTACATATACATAATTAGCCTGGGTTGTTCTAAAATAGATATAATAATATAATTATTAATATAATAATATGACCATACAATCTATATACTTAGTTGGATCTATATTCACCAGTGTTGTTGTTGACGTTGTTTCCCTGTGTTTGAAGATCGCTGTAAGCTATGCAGGAGTTTTTTAAGAGAAACTCTGAGCCCAGCACCTGGGGAGATGCTGGCTCATCACTCAGCTGTGGGATGTCAGAGGGTTGTCACGGAGATCAGGAAGCTGTCAGAGACATACATTCCCTTGCCATGATTCAACGAACACAAAGCACTGGCATGCACCACCCGCCCCTCAGACATGTCAACAAAGAAAAAGAAATACATACTAGCAACATTCATAATAGTAATAATACACACAGACCTCTTGGACAATAGGGTTCACCTTTGTGTTGGGAGAGGGCTGCAGGTTGAAGTAGAGAATTGTCCAAAGTTAGTGCTGAATACGCTGTGTGGATGTGTGATCTGATGCAGTCCTTCTTTCATCTCTACAGGTCCTGTAAGGTCATCTCTTTTAAATTGACCCACACACACACACAAACACGTACACACACACACACTTGACGTATTGAAGCTGACGTTGCTGGATAGCTTCATTCAAGGAGAAGAGATTCTGCAGGAGCAGCTCGCTGTTAGGTGATGCCTCGGGTAGAACAACAAACCTGTCTGTCTGCCTGTCTAGCAGTCTGTCTGTATTTGTTTTACTTTTTTATAACTTATATATAAAACGTATAACTTTGCATAACCGTGATATTTGATCGACATACAAGTACACAGCTATGTCTTGCTTTGATCTAATATTATTATTTTTTTTGCAAGAATCTTGGTATCAGGTTTTGTATTAGGAATATTCTCAGCCATTATTTTAACCTTGCAGTGAACCGATACAAAAAGCCAACATGCATCCATGTTCCTTGACGGTGACAATGCCTTTAATGATGATAGTACAATGAGAGGTGGCTAACATGAGCCGTGTAACGCCCCCCCCCCCCCCTCCCCCCCCCCCCCCCCCCCCCCCCCCCCACCACCACCTCTACACACCGCATGCTAAAGCTCTTTAGCTAGCGCGAGTGTCACTCCAGGAACTGATTATCAAACTCTGAATGCTGACGAATCCACCGCAGGAAAACGATATGAGATGTTTGCAAATGCTGCTCAGAAGTGGTACTGGGATGACGGGAGTCACGCTGCACACAATACGACCCAATCATTGTGGTTATCATGACGGAGTTATAGTGTGGATAAACTCGTGGGGGGGCATAGACAGGATTCTTTCCCTTTTCTTCTTTTTAAATCCACATAATCTGTTTACGTCACTACGGAATCCAGGGAAAGGATTGTAACATCAAAGACTTCATTATTTAAATACACACACACACTCCCCGCTCGTGCACGCATACATTTCTGTGTTTGTGTGTTTGTGTGTGTGCATACGTGTGCGTGTGTGTGTGTGTGTGTGTGTGAGTGCCATGTGTCTGACTGCCATGTTATTGGTTCTGTGCAGAGTAAACAGTGTGTGTGTAGAAACAAGCAAGCAATGCACTCTTTGCGCAGACAAGACAAGCAGAGAGAAACAGAAGAATTCATGGGGCTCAGGGGTCCACAGTGGTAACATTTTAGTAGGATACATCTGGGACCAACCCTCCATGACTACGCTGAGACACCAACACACTGGAGTCGGTCCAACATCAGTTGAGTCTCACATTGCCATGACAAAGTGTCATTCTGTCTACATGTGCTGACGGGGAAGGGGATGGTTTGAGTTGGACTGGTGTGGTCACTTTGAAGAAAACTGTCCAACCTAACAGAGAACTGAAATGTTTTGTAGGATCATCGTCTCCCCTCCCCAGCAGCTCGCTCACTGCTGTGTTGAGCTAAGGTTGCTCCGGGGTGACTATGCATGATGTTCTCTGCCCTAGGGTCTTGACATGCCACTAGGCTGTGCTATACACCCTGAGCTAAGGCACACTCAGCGCTAATGTCAATGTGTTCGTATTGGATGTACGAGTGTTTCTTTGGCTTAAAGAGACAGTGACAGTTTTACTTAGGATCAGCTTAGTTTATCTTTTCTATTCGACCGATGAACCCAAAATAATTGTCCCACCATTGATAATTGATAATATAGAATTACACTCAAATCAGAGGTTATTTCAGAGACATATTCTAATTCTAGAGTCAAACAGTCGAGTCAAAAACACTACCATAGGGGGCGCCCCAGTGGCTCACCGGGTACCATTAAGGCTCAGGCCTTACCGTAGCGACCCGGGTTCGATTCCTGCCCGTGGTCCTCTGCTGCATGTCCTCCCCCCTCTCTCTCTCTCCCACACCTCACTGTCTAGAATAAAAATCTTTAAAAAAAGAAGAAAAACACTACCATAGATTACAAAAACGAATTCAGAAATGATTGGAAGAAAGGTGCAATGTGGTGGCATTTCCTAGTCCTGACTCGAACTATGTTCATACCAAATCACAGAAGAATTAAGAAGCAATGAGGGCTAATATGAAGTGTGTTGGTAACAGGAGCATTGGAGAGCAGATGCCTTTCATAACGGCTTGAGTCTTGGTGGTGCCATTTAGCTGTTAATGTCCATTACTGTCTCTGGTCTAGCCAGTAATCAAAGTGTTAATGTGAACTTCTGGATTTAATTCAGGCTGCGACCTTTTTTATTAAGCTACATGCAAACGATGCAGAATTTCTGAACACACTGATGAAGAGAGACAGCCCCCCCCCCCCCCCTCCACACACACACACACACACACACACTAGCAATTAAAAGCCTCTAAAAAGAGAGCTGCTGTAAATGCATCAAGGGAATTATAATGACTCAAATTGCAGCCTTCAGCAGTTATAAACATTTAACAGACTCACTTGGACCTGATGTTGACATGTATGCCAAACTAAGTGCATGAACGGTGAATGTTCATCTATCTATATTGCTATGTACATGTATATAACCAGTACGTATAAATGTACACACAACTGCATAAAGCTGCAGATGTATTTAGGTATGTATCACGTCATCAGCATCACTACTTTGTGTGTGTGTGTGTGTGTGTGTGTGTGTGCTTTGAAGTCAGTTCATTAAAATGTTTGACATCTTCCTGCTATCGTACTGTAGCTCTGATTGACGTACCCTCTTAGAGGAGGCGAACCCTTCTGTTTCAACAAGCACACACCATCTAACTGACCCACACACACACACACACACACACACACAGAGGCGCGATGATGAAAAGGCTCATTTACATCTCAGGCCTTAATGTGTGTATCTGCTCAAAGCAATGTCCCAGGGCTGGAGCCTATTTGATCTCTTTCCAATGAATGGTGGGCTCGCTTCGTTGGGAATTCTTGAGACCGATTTCCCGGAAAATATTATCCTCCTTTGAAGTGCTTCATGTACTGCTTATGGACGAACAAACAAGCTGAGAAACGGAGTTTAAAAAGTGTGTGTCCACACACACACACACACACACACACACACACACACACACACACACACACACACACACACACAGACACACACTCTCTCTATCTCTCTCTATTATGTTAGTTTCCTAAAATGAAACAGAAAGGGGTAACAATGAAAAGTCCCAAGAGTTTATTACATCTTTGTACATATCTTTTTTTGAGTTTTCAAACATTTTACATTTTATGCATTGAACAAACCTTTTTAAAAGGTTGTGGGTGAATAGTTCAAATAACACTGAACAAACTCCATTATTCACATTGTTGTTCTTGCTACCTCTAAATATGCTGCTCTTTTCTGCTTCATCATACATCAATGTCTCTCCCTCTCTCTCCCCCTCTCTCTCTCCTTCCCCCTCCCCCTTTCCCTCTCCCTCTCTCTCTCTCTCTCTCCCTCTCTCACTCTCTCTCTCCCTCTCTCTCTCCCTCTCCCTCCCCCTCTCTCTCCCTCTCTCTCTCTCTCCCTCACCCTCTCTCTCCCTCCCTCCCCCTCTCCCCCCCCCCCCCTCTCTCTCTCTCTCTCTCTCGACTTCTAAATGCTGCTTGTTGCGTTCTCTTCCCCTGCTCAGTGCTGATGATTTATTTTAGCGCCAGGAGAACGCCGAGCTTATCTCCCCTCTACATGTGGCACTGACGGTCAGCCAAGACACTAATTAACAAGAGCCAACATGTGAATGAGTCAACTAATTAGCGAATCCAGGAAGTCCACTCGTCTTCTGCTAATTCCATTGTCGACTGTTGTTCTTCTGGTTGTGTTTTTGCCTCGGCTCCCGGACATATGTCCCTCAAAATGAAGATGAAGAAAATAAACAAAGGAATAAAGAAACTGAGAAATACATCTGAACTTTGACATGATTCCGTTCACCTTTGTTATAGTTTTCTTTCATATTTCATTGAAGATTAATTTGTCCAAAAACATGTTGTTATAGAATGTTATAACTACAACTGAATTGAGACTCAGTACTTGAATATACTAAAGCTCAGCCTCAATGTTGATCATGATTTATGGCGTAAAGGGATGGCTTGTAACCTTTGAAATGGATTGTTAACATTCCTCATTACTGTTTATTAATGATTCGTTACTATTTATTTATTTATTTTAAGGTTTCTCAACATTGCAGGGCAGATTGCAGATCGGCTCAGCAGCAAACACAAACACACACTCTCACATGTACTCACACAAACACAAACACACACTCTCACATGTACTCACACAAACACAAACACACACTCTCACATGTACTCACACAAACACACACCCTCACATTCTATCATGCAAACACAAACACACCCTCACATTGTATCACACAAACACAAACACACACCCTGACATGCACTCACACAAACACAAACACACACCCTTACATTCTATCACGCAAACACAAACACACACTCTCACATGTACTCACACAAACACAAACACTCACATGTACTCTATCACACAAACACTCACATTCTATCACGCAAACACAAACACACACTCACATGTACTCTATCACACAAACACAAACACACACCCTCACATGCACTCTATCACGCAAACACACACACACACTCTTCAATCCTCATTTATTTTGCACAGCCCACACGGCAAGGCTTTTGTGTGGTCGTGATATTTTAATAACCAATCCATCAAGTAACGACGAAAGGTGTGTTTTGGGTGTTGTCTTATTAAGGCAAGTTAGAATCACCATGTTTTCCCCTAGCCTCTGTAATAGCTAAAAGCCTCTTTTCACACATGAATGATTTTCAATTAATTTCAATGATTGGGCCAAGTCAGCCTCAGTGAGACACACACATAGACTATGTGACAGATTTGTGAGCCTATTCTTTTTTCTTTTTTACATGTTATGTGTTTTATTTTGAAACACACGCATGAACAACCAGTTATGTCCAGACCAGAGAAACAGCTCTTGTAACCCACCGGATGGCGATATGCTGTATAGCTACCAAAAGACAATTCAAAACATTTGTATTGATGTTGAATTAATTCAGATTCATCAAAAACAAGTCATGAGATATATTGCGTCATTTACTTCCACACCTGATAGACATAGTGTTCAAGATAGCTTCCCGACCCTGGCCCGAACTGACTGGGTTGTTGTTATGCACCTTGATGCAATGACCTCATGGGTAAAGGAGTCATTTTGTATCGTCATAAAAATGAACGAAATTTGTGAAGAATGACTCGCATGTGTTATTAGGGGATCATTTGGTCGGGGGAAAGATCTGCATGGACAGAATTCAGATCCTGGAAAATATGTGACGGCAAGTGGTTCTGCCTATTAAAGTGACCAGATCTGTGGTAGCCCCTTTTATTGATAATCTATAGGGGTTCAAACATGAACCCCGGTAAGGGTTCAAAGTTAAATCACGTTGTTAAGTGTCCACTGGCTTTCTCAAACTGGGAAAAAACCCACAACAGTGCATTGGGCTTTGTACATTGGATTTAAAGACGTGTGGTTGTCACTGGTCCTGCTTCTCACTGATATTGAGACATTTATATATGGGTTGGACATACCTGTCATGGACGTGCTCTAACATGTTACAGGATTCACACACACACACACACACATATACACACACACACACACGCACACACATATACACACATACACACACACACACATGCACACACATACACACACACATACACACACAGACACACACGCACACACACACATATACACACACACGCACACACATATACACACACACACATACACACACACACACACACACTCTTGTGTGGCTGCCGATGGCTCTACACAATAAAACAAGAAGCAGGAAATCAATGTTCGCTTTAACGCTTTAACGATGCACGTGGCCGTTCTGTCTTGCTTAAGACACAGTGAATTGCTTTATTGATTCACTTTGTTCCTGTAACCGCTGCTATTGCTGTGAGACATCTCACTGCGTCCAATGAGTGATCAATGACTTTGAGTCTGCAATAATAAATACACTTTGAAATCAATCAGTCACGACGGAGAGATTAAGGACAGGTCTGAAATGGTTTTCAGAGTGGACCTCCCTTTCATAATAGGACATATGGCATACAGTAAAAACATGACACAATACACTGGCCAGCCCGGTCACGCTTCATATGAGAGGAGGGGGAAAGGAAACATGTTATTATGATGTTATTGGTTGAAATGATTCGCCCGCCAGCGTGGAGAAAGCATCATCAAATCATCGCGGACACATTTCAGCTGTAGGAGGAAGTAACATGAATTTGATTTGGAAGTAGAGAACTAGCTCCATTTGCTGAACGCCGTGTTAAGAGGGTTATGAAGAAGAGCATCTTATCGCCTCGTTCTAATGTGAATAGGCAGTCAGACGTCAGCGCGCATTTATGACAACTGACAACTTAGCCGACTTTTTTTCATAAACAAAACGGACACTGGGCTCAGATCGGCAACCTTTCAGCTGGGCCTTCTGGAGCTGTGACCCTAGACCACACTAACCCTATCAGTTCATTTCCCCGGCGGGACTCGTCGGGCTGCTCAGCGCGTAGTCCAAAGTCCACGGCACGACAACCTGCTTCGAACTATGAACGTGAGAACGTGAGGCAGGGGCCGTCCACAAACCGTTCCATTTGGACTCATGAAAACTACGAACCAAACCGCCGCTCGCTCGTCGCACCTTCCAGGGACACGCCTGTGTGCTTTAGGAACGCACGCGAGTCGGAAAAGTTCACCGGCTAGGGAGTTTAGGCTTCTGGCTTCGATCCCGCACTGCCCTCGGCTTCCTGAAGCCAGCCCCTTAGGGGGATGCGTTCCTACCTGCCATCTGCCTTCGCTTTAAGCCGCTACAGATAAACGCCTCTCATAAAGTAGCGTTACTGTAATAGTCCTCACGAAGCGGCCCTTTTAGCATGCATACAACTTTACAGGTACGCAGGAAGCAAAAGCTCCAACCAACCAACCAAACCTGCATCGGACGCGAACTCCCGCGCGCGCCCGCGAGTTAGCGTGACGGCACGCAAAGACTTTGAACGAGGCAGCAAGAAGGAGCCAGCGTGCAGGCCCAGCTGGTAGACTCTACCTGGATCCAGCTCACCCAAAGAGTGCAGGATGAACTCTGCAGATGAGCTGGATCTTGGGCAAAAAAGATAAAAAAAACAAGCGCTTCTGAGGACGTGATGTCCGTAAGAAAGCTCAGAAAACACTCGAACACATTGATTGTAAGTTGTGAGCCTTCCAAACACAGTCAGTGGAAACAGACGTTGAAACACAGCCATCTGAACACAGTCGTTGAAACAGACGTTGAAACACAGCCAATCAGAACACAGGGGAACAAAGTGGACTCCTCCTTTGCAAGTGGGACCATCGCCCATAAGCTGATGTTGGTCTACCTACTGTATACCCACAGGTGCTGATGTTGAACGAATGATTAGCTAAAATTGCATTTCTTGCTCATTACTCAGACATACATGCTGGACAAATGCCATTGCTAAAGATGGCAACATTTTTGCAGGATAATATTCATTATGTGATCACGCTGACTACGATTGGCCCCGAACTCATGTTTGTTCGCGGCATCCAAAATCAATTTTTTATTGTCAAGCGTCACCAACGATTTGTCTCCCGTAAATGTTCCTGCGTAACTGGTCCACCAACGAGTAAGAGGCCTCCTGTCGGTGGGGTGTGAAGTTGCTGACACAAAGCCTGAGAGTGATACGGGGCTTATGGGTGTGTGTGTGTGACTGATAGAACCACTGAGGGATAATCCCTCATCCTGCTTGGCTCTGCAACCAACTGCCTTTAGCAGAGGAGGACAAATGGATGCTGGGCCTTGCATCCTTAAAGATAGAGGAAAGAGGGAGGGAGGGAGGGAGGAGAGAGCATGGAATGAGTGGGAGAAGAGGCGAGAGAGAGAGAGAACGAGAGAGAGAGAGAGTAGAGGAATTATAATAACACACCGACACCCACAGACACGACACACTGAAAACACAGACACGGAGACACACGCACACACACACACACACACACACACACACACACACACACACACACACACACACACACACACACACACAAAAACCCACAGGATGCAAGACTACATAACACGTGCACACACGCACACACACACACACACAGACTACACACACTATAAATCACACTATAAATCACAACCGTGGGGAGGCTGTCCATTAGGCAATCACCATGGTAACGCCATGAGGGAAATCAAGGGCAGTTTGCCATGTGCCACGCATGCACCGAATCCTTTTCCGTAAGCTAATTATTGACACTAACAGAATCCTTCTACAGAGGACGCAAAGCAATGAACGTCTAGTTAATTACGCTCATACGAAGCTCGCAGTGGTGACTGTGATACTACCAGGGATTATGTTTTCCCCCATATGGAAATACAGGAAATCATACATGAACATCAGCATATTGTTGTCCAGTAAATCATTTACAGTGCAAGAAAGCGCAGTAGAGTAAAATATGTGACCAAGGAAACAGCAATGACATGGGTCACTCTAAAGACGAGCACCATTAAGAAACCACCAACGAGTGGGGAACTTGTTGTTTGTTGGGGCCGCGTGTGTTTTGTCGGCCCCTGAGGGCTCACACTGAGAAACAGAAACATATCAGTGAAGCATTACCATTTTGAGCCCTGGAACATAGCCATCTCTCAAGGAGGTTCTCATGCAATACCAACACAAGTAATGCACTACACATAGAAAACATTTCAATCGATTTTAGACCAGAGAAGCACTATATCCATTGTGATGAGGAGGGAATGGGAGAGGCCATTCCGCCGATTTCAAACGTTCAAATCCAGGCACGATACGTCCATCGTCTCCCACACATGTCCACGGCCTGGAGGCCGTCTGCCTGGTGCACCGGACCGTCCGCTGGGAGCGGTGGCTCCCATATCTCCAGAGACGGTCTCCAGAGACGGCGTTATCGTCCACAAAGCCAGATATTTCCGATTGAGGAACAGAGGAATACCGCTGGCCAGGCCACACCGCCCTTACAGTGCCGATCCAAACGTTCAATCGTTGGAACGGATTTCTTTCGGAGGAAGCGAACGCAGACTTCCGTTGTGTCACCCAAAAACACGTCGTCCTAGTCCGTCCCAAAGAAGAAGAAGAAATGTCATCCTTGGGTCACTCGAAAAAATGTTTTGGGGGAAAGAACGTCGTCAGTTACATAAAATACCACTGAACACAGCAGCTCAGATGACTTACACAACGTTGATTCAGACAACATGCAAGCTGAGTGGTTTCAGGGACAGCAGCGTCCACATGAATCACCATGGCAACGATAGAAAACGTTGTGTTAACTAACATGCTAAACATCACATACATTCACTGACTGAAGATTACAAAAATAAACTTCACATTTATTGCTAGAAATGTTATCTAAACACATTTTAATGCTGAAACTATCTTAAAATGTCGCATTTCCCACTGAGAATAAAACAAATGTCCATTTGGTCTTGGCAAGACAGAACCTTGACATATGTGGCATACTGTTGTTTCTTCGAACAGTCGATAGGGGGCTAAAACATTAATATGGGTCTGTGGGAGTGTGTGAGTGTGTGTGGATGACGGCTGGTTTAAGCAGCCTCACCTGGCCGAGTCTGATTGGACTCGGGGGCTGGGTGAGGCTGCACACCTGTTGCACATTGAGTAATCAGTGTGCGCAGGTTAAACCAGCCATCATCCACACACACTCAGGGAGAGAACTCCTACATGGCAGCATGGAGCACCAGGCCATGTATCATTTACTGCTAACTTCACCATAACATCCCCGGCCTCAACATCCCCACCCTGCGTCCTGTTTCTGGAGGACCCCAGGAAAGCCACCCGGGTGGCGTGTGGCAGCCACCCGGGTGGCGTGTGGCACTAGCATCGCTACAAACGGGTTTTTCCTCAAAAGGACGTCGGTCGTACTCTGAAGCCAAGAAGCGCTTCTGAGGTTGCTGTTGGTAGTGATAGATCATGTGCTGAGAGATCCAGGTGTTGATGGTGTGTGTGTCTATGGGGGGCCCGTCCCCCATCCTCTACGTCCAGAGGGTGGGGGACGGGCCAGAATCTAGAGGCTGGAGCACAGCGGTATCTTGGGACCCCGATTGGGTCTGCGAGGACGCCTGCAAGAAAAATAACAGATATAATAAGGATAACAAATCAAAAACCACTTGCGTAATTATACTTTATTTGGGCCAAATGATGAATTGAATTAGTGTTTAGATTTCTAAATGATGACTGAAATGTTAATGTTCCTTCGTCTGTATCTTTCTGATTAGCTTTCTTTTCCAAAAACAACAGAGACCTCACTCACACCTTAACGCCCTGACGAAGGCTGCAACCGCTGCAACCGCACAATAAAGAAGCGGCAAACGAGTGGGAGAAAAGAGTTTGTGACCTTCTCTTTTACTTCCAATAACAAGCCCCCAAAATCCTATCTGTTACACGAAACGATGCTGCTCTTCTGTGAACCAATTTGAAGTGGTATGAAAAAACATTCCTGCATCGATCTCGGGTAGTTGATGTCACACAATCCATCAAAACACAACCCATCAAAAATACAGATATGGATTCCTACAACACACATTCGCATTAATGCAATGCGCGTCCACATCCACATTTTGGCTCTAACGTTCTACAGAGAATTCATTCAATAGGTGCTTAGCGGTGACTCAGTTCTGCAATGGGCTACGTGTGTGTGTGTGTGTGTGTGTGTGTGTGTGTGTGTGTGTGTGGTGCCAAATTATTTCATTAAAAGCTAGGGTAGGCATTTTGGATAAACCAGCCAGAGTAAGCTAAAAAAAGAATAAGTATCCAACCGAAAAAATCCTTCAGGCCTCCCTCCAAAGCCACTCCCCCAAAACACATGACTAGCTGGCTAGCTTTACGATAGGTCGGCCTTGTGGAATACTCCAGTCATGTGCAATGAGGGCACGGGCGCAGATAGGGAGACAGACAGGTAGGCCATCCAATCATTTAAATCGGGCTGATTCAAATGGACAGGCTTATCACAGCCCTACGTCTACGTTTTTTATTTACTGGCAGGGCATTTGATTTATTGATTGCTGTCGAGAAGAATTTCCACAAATAAGAAAAAAAGAATACTTCTTAACTACAACGCCTTACCCTAGCTTTAAAAAGGGGGATGTCTTTTCAAGGAATTCCTCAATAAATGCATACCATGTAAGCTGACCTTTATCAGAAAGTGCTGATAAAGGCTTGGGATGATTGGATCATGACGTGGTTATGTGTCTACAAAATCCAATGGTGAGTTTGGGGTCAACCTATTTATCTCAGTTGTTATCCTTCTCTCGCCAGCAAACAAAACGAGAAACAAAGTTCATATTCCTGCGACCGTAGTCACAAGAAGGAGTGGAAACAGAATATTTAGCACATCCCCAGCTTCTTCAGCCAGTCTGCTGTGGAGTTCTAGCATGGGGACTAGGTCACCCCAGAAGCATTACATAACAAATGTAGAGTCCGTTTTCTTTAGTTTATTGAGACGAATGTACTCATTTTCAATGTTTGACAAAGTTTGACTGCAGGTTGGAAGTTACATGATCCAGGGAAGTCCGGACAGGAGTTTTACATTTTTTGCTGGATCAGTTTGGATCTGACTTTTAAAGCCCTCATCGTTCATCCCTTCATCTTTCCGTCCGCATGGAAGGAGAGAATTTAGCGAAGGAGAGCAATCTTCATCCTGTCCTCGGTGGAATCATAGATCTCACTGCAGGGGCGGCAGGTAGGTGCTCAGGTGTTTTCATACAGAAATCCTGTCCTGTCTGTTTAACGCACCAGCCTTGGAGTCCGTGGCCTTGCATTCAGCGTGTGTCTTTGTATTCATTCTTTGCTGGGGGGCAGCAAAGGCAGCCTGGCAATTTTTGATATGCAAATCATTTGGAGAAGATCTAAGAAAGGCTTTCAGCTATTATACTTATGGTCTTCTTATTGGGAGTGTTCCTAATACTGGCTTTGGATGTCATTTACCTGATTGTTTGTATAACATTTGGTACGATTAACTAATTTGGTACAAGGTCATGCAAGGACACACACACACACACACACACACACACACACACACACACACACACACACACACAGCAATAACACACAACTGTCAATAATGCAAGCAGATAAAGGGCTTCATAGATGGCATATGTATCTCTGCAGGGGGTGCAGCCTGTGTGATCATCGGCCAACCATGTGATACAGTGAAGGTGAAGCTGCAGACATTCCCTGCTCTGTACAGGGGTGTGGCTGACTGCTTCTGTCGAACGTGGCGGGAGAGAGGAGTACGAGGTCAGTGAAAACCTCATTTGAGCCTTCTGGATCAGGGGTGCGCAACCTTTTGGATGTCCCGTGCCACTTGCAATGTTTGAAAGGCCGTGCCGGTTGTGACTTTCATAATAGGGATTTATTTATTTATTCCATTACTGCTGCTGCTCATCTCTCTGTCTAAAGTGATAATGTATCTGCTGATTAACATATATGAACATATTTACATATCCCCTCTGGTTTCCCCACCATCGTGGGGGGGGGGGGGGGGGGGGGGGGGGGGGGGGGGGGGGGGGGGCGTCGGTCGCAACAGCAAATACCTTGTTGATATCAACCCCTCCCAGCTCAAAAATGATCAGTAAATATTTTTGCCACATCCTCCCCTTTAGTGGTACCCATGCGTCGGCTTTAGACAACAAAGTTGCTCAGGTATCACTGCATGGTCGCGGTGTCTTGCACCCACCACTAGGGGCGGAATGTCATTTATACCCACGCTCACCGAGAGCGTCACTGAACACCGACGCACCTTTCAAATGCAAGACTTTGCCGGCGCTTTACGTCTTCAGCCATATCAGAAATGCGCCTTCCTACGCTTCTCGCGGAAGTGTCTTTAATCCTGCAGATGATCGAGTCTTTGTTTGGTAAGCCATCAAATATGACCGCCGGACCTCTGAGGAAGGCCTCCTTTGCGTGTGTTCTCCATCGGAGAACGGCTTCCCGCGTTTAGCGATGCACTGTGCAACTTTACAGCTGCCTTCTGTAACTTCATTTTTGACGGCGCTCGTAAACCCACTGCCTTGCTTCTCGTACCGGGCCACCGCCTTCTTGACTGATTCAACCGCCTCATCTTTGAAATTCCTTCTTGTGTCTTGTTTCAAAAGGACATCACACACTTGAAGTTCGACCGACAACATTTTCACAGTCCTTTGGTGAAATAAGTCCGAATTTGTTTATCAAAAATGGCTGAAACAGGCGACTATTAGACAACCTACTCTTTTTTTTTTTGCCACTGCCATTATCAACTTAGATGTAATAAAAGATAGCTAGCTAGCTAGCTAGCTAGCCTAAAGGTATCAGCTCTCGCTCGTCTGCTTGTGCGATTTATACATTATCCAGGTTTGTAGTTACTCAATTACATTAAAAAAAAAAAATAATCAAATTGCTCCGTGCGCCCGTTGTGGCACGCGACCCATAGGTTGCCGACCCCTGACCTAGATTTAACCAGAACCAGAAAGTCAGTTGAAATACAATTCTGTGCGATTAATCCATCTTCTGACTTCTTGCTGAGGCATAACTTTTTTTTTTGTATGGCATTTTCGATGGCACATCTTTGGATTGGGCTTCTCATGGATGGTGTATCCTACTCTTCACCCACTGGTCACCTTTAGGTTTGTATCAAGGTACAGGGGCAGCCTTGCTCGCCAATGCAGGGGAAAATGCCATCCTGTTTGCCTGCTATGGAACTTGTCAGAAGATTGTCAGCCACACACTGGGGATGGACACCCAGCAGGAGCTAAGGTCGGTGTGACACCGTTGTCTGTGTGCACGCCCATTGAGAGCTGAGCAAGATGTCACTTACTGCTCAACAAGTGTTGCCTTCTGCACTGGTGTCATCAGGGTGTGTGTGCGCGTGTGGGTGTGAATATTTTTTCTAGAAATAGAAACAGAAATACATGCATGCATGATACCTAGTCAGGTATCACAGATGCATGCATGTGCATGTGTGTAAATAATTGACACTGATATGTCATGTAGAAATAAGTGCATGCGTATGTACCTAGAAATACGTTCATTCACGTGTACCTGAAAAAACATAGATGCACGAATGTGCACCACCTACACGCACGCATGCATACATATGCATATGTACCTAGAAATTATTTAATAAACAAAGAAATACATGCGTGCATGCAAGTATACATACAAAGACATGCATGCGTGTGTATCTACACATGGGGGGGCTAGGGTTAGGGGGGTGTCATAAATATATGGCCTGTCAAGCCCTTCGACACTGTACCTGTGATTAAGGGCCATAGAAATACAATTGAATTGAATTGAATGGGCTCATTTCGTTGCTCGTCTCGGACCCCTTCCCCCCCCCCCCCCCCCCAGTCCTCTGCAGAACGCCCTGGCCGGCTCGCTGGCCGCCGTGGTCTCCTCAGTGGTGCTGTGCCCTACAGAGCTGGTCAAGTGTCGACTGCAGGCCCACACGGAGATGAGGACACTGGGCAGGACGTCTTTGGAGGCTGGGAGGTGGGAGACCCTGGACGACAGCACACTCTCAGCCACAGACTCATCCACTGTCGATCGATTCAAGCTGCACTTTGACCATTTACTAGTTGTTGGCAGTAAACATTTTAAGAGGGACGAGGGGATTGGATAATGCTTGTGTGTGTGGCTTTATTGATCAATTGATTCAATATTTATTGGAAAAACGTTTCTGCAGGTTTAAACAGTGTTGTGTTAAATACAAACAGAACGAAGAATTGCAAACATATGCGCTGTTAAATTAACTTTCAAAAGTTGTATCTTAATTATCTGTAACTCTTACTCTCTCTCTCTCTGTCTCTGTCTCTGTGTCTCTCTCTCTCTACCCTCCCTCTCTCTCTCTCTCTCTCTACCCTCTGTCTCTGTCTTTCTCTCTCTTTCTCTCTCTGTCTTTCTCTCTCTCTCTCTCTGTCTTTCTCTCTCTCTTTGTCTATGTCTCTCTCTCTCTCTCTATGTCTCTATGTCTATGTCTATGTCTATGTCTCTCTCTTTCTCTCTCTCTCTCTCTCTCTCTCTCTCTCTCTCTCTCTCTCTCTCTCTATGTCTCTCTCTCTCTCTCTCTCTCTCTCTCCCTCCAGTTCCTCTTGGTCAGTGGTGCGGTCCGTGCTGCGCTCCGAGGGTCCGCTGGGCCTGCTGCAGGGTCTGACCTCAACGTGGCTCAGAGAGGTCCTGCCTTACTTCCTCCTTCCTGCTCCTCTGAGCCCCGTTGCTCAGAGAGGTCCCGCCTCACTTCCTCCTTCCTGCTCCTCTGAGCCCCCGTTGCTCAGAGAGGTCCCGCCTCACTTCCTCCTTCCTGCTCCTACCAAACCCACATGGGATTGGTATTTGTGAGTTATATTAGAAGGAGCAGGTTGACATACCAGCCATCTTTTTATTAAGTAGGGAACCAACATTAAGTTGGTTCAAAGCTACTACTTTGTGAACCTGAAATGCTCCTTCTCTTCACTTGCAATGTTGTTTTTATTTCAACTCCCTGTCACAAACTCTCACAGACTAAGTATCAAAAAGGACGCAAAAACGAGATTTGGACAAAGAAAGCAGCCATAATACTGCTTTTTCCTGTGTAGGTTCCTGGCTATTTCTTTTTCTTTGGTGGATATGAAGTCTGTCGCTCGTTTCTTAAGCCACCAGGAGGAGACCATCTTGGTAAGACTAAACTATTTGTATTGATATAATCAAGTACTGTAGTAGTATTAGTAGTCTTGGTGGTAGTAGAAGTAGTAGTAGTAGAAGTAGTAGTAGTAGTAGTAGTAGTAGTAGTAGTAGTAGTAGTAGTAGTAGTAGTGATACTAGTGATATTGTCAGTTACCATTCAGTTCATTCAATTCAGTTACCGCTCAGTTTGTGCTCTTCCAGACGAATAGGAGGTGATGTTAGGTCATTTCTTTAGGATGTAGTTGTCAGAACTGCTTTACCTCTAGATGCCATGTCCTTATTGGTTAGCGGTGGAGTGGGCGGAGCTGCCTTCTGGTTGGCTGTCTACCCCATTGACTCTGTGAAGACACGGATTCAAGTCCAGACAATGTCCGGCCCACAGCCTGGCTTCACGGCTATGTTCCTGCAAATTGTGCGCACCGAAGGTTAGCCCCCATTGTGTAGATATGTTTTATGTGGGACTGGTCATGAAATGGGAAATAGGGATACATTTGATTGCATGGCATCACATTTGTCATTTGTCTGTAACACTGAACTGTTCATCCCTTCATTGGCGTTTTCGATATTATGTTATATCATAGGATGGGACTAGATATCATCAGAAACTAACTATAGAGAGAGAGAGAGAGTCTTAACAAATTCGCCAAGATAAAGATGTCACCGAGGTATATGGCTAAAACTTGAATGACATCAAACGTAACCTCAAAGGGCCTATTTCAAACCCGCTGTGTTCATTTCATAAACTATCTGCCATTCAAAATGGCCAAAAAGCCTTGCTTGGCATGACAGCTGTGGTGTTTGTGAAGCAGGACTGTGGGCGTTGTACCGCGGCCTGACCCCCACGGTGCTCCGGGCCATCCCCGCCAACGGAGCTCTGTTCCTGGCCTACGAGTGGACCAAGAGGGCCCTGGAGGAGGCCGCCTCCACCACGCGCGGCAGCACAGAGTGACATGGACCACGTGACCATGTGCGTCCCGCATACACGTACTCAAACACACATGCACACATGCACACGCACAGCACAGGCACGCACGCACGCACGCACACAAACAAACACAAAACAGGCACGCACACAGGCACGCACTCACACACGCACATACCCACAAACACAACACAGGCATGCACGCACGCACGCACACAAACACAACACAGGCACGCACACAGGCACGCACACATACCCACAAACACAACACAGGCATGCACGCACGCACACACACACAACACAGGCACCACACACACACACACACACACTCACACACAAAGACAACACACACAAACACAACACAGGCATGCACACACACACACACACACAAACACACACCCACACACCCACAAACACAACACAGGCACGCACTCACACAACCACAAACACAACACAGGCACGCACACACAAACACACACGCACAGGCACCATGCACACACACACAGATAAGTGTGGACATACACATTCATGCAAGCACAGATAACACACACCATTAATCTCTTTTACCCATGCAAGTATTCTCTCCATATGCCTTGTCTATCTTATTCTCTCTCTCTCTCTCACTCACTCACTCACTCACTCACTCACTCACTCACTCACTCTGTCTCTCTCTCCCTCTCCCTCTCTCTCTCTGTCTCTCTCTCCCTCTCCCCCTCTCTCTCTCTCTCTCTCTCTGTCTCCCTCTCCCTTTCTGAGACACAACCTTGTGTTTCGGCTGAATAATTAGCACAAATTCCACAGATCACATCATTTAATGAGGCATTGTGTTTATTGTCTGTAACTGTTATTGTACTGCTGTAACTGATTGTGTTACTAAACATATTGATCATGTTGATTTTATTCATACATATCATATTGTGTTCGATTCCAAATATTGGGTGCTGCTTTGTCTAATTCTGGTGGATTGTGTAGTCAGTGTGCTATGTGAGAGAACAGTCATGACAAACACTGCATTGATCGATACAGCTTCGGTCTAGAGCCAGAAAGCCTTCTGTGGATACCTGAGCAACAGCAGCAAATCAAGCCAACGGATGCAACAGCACAATCACAGTGCAATAGAGCTTCTGTGGAATAAAGCACACAGT
>JACYXH010000367.1:1655000-1670000 GCA_026745465.1 Lota lota
ACACACACACACACACACACACACGCACACACAGACACACGCACACAGACACAGACACAGACAGACACAGGCACACGCACACACACAATAGTTCATCTCAGCAGGCTCCAGTATATCAGCCTCTCTGGCATTCCTCTGTGTTGACGGTTGACAGCTTTAAGCTAGCGTTAAGTGTGGATTTCACTGTTGCCGTGTAATTGACATCCTGGAGTCCTTCACTCTTTGTGACGCCACTTGCCCCCGGATCACAACACTGGTGCCGCGTCCTGACAGGGACGTCACAGGTCACATGACGTGTTTTTTTTAATGCCGAATGCTTTCTGTGTGTGTGTGTGTGTGTGTGTGTGTGTGTGTGTGTGTGTGTGTATGTTTGGTGTGTGTGAGGGGAGGGTTGTGTGTGTGTGTCTATGTGTGTGTGTGTGTGTGTGTGTGTGTGTGTGTGTGTCTGTGTGTGTGTGTGTGTGTTATAGTATTGCTAATAACTGTCCCTTATTATATTCTGTAGTCCAGAAGCAGCAGGAAAGGTGAAACCAGATCCGTCCTCTTGGACATTACAACTGATGACATGGTTTCAACAGAAGG
The DNA here is from genome assembly GCA_026745465.1 of Lota lota. NCBI lineage: Eukaryota > Metazoa > Chordata > Actinopteri > Gadiformes > Lotidae > Lota > Lota lota. Next base: position 1,655,583 of record JACYXH010000367.1, read on the forward strand.
CTTTGACCGCTTGGAGGGCTGGCTTAGGGTTTTCTCTCGATGTACAACAAGAAGAAGAGGGAAATGAAAGGAGAAGATACAAACGCTAAGCAGAGCGGGGCATCTTCAATCTAAAGTGAATGACTCTGGACTGACAAGGGGCTGAGGGTTTTGGTCAAAGGAAGTAAGAGGATTTCTTGAGGTACATTATCTACCACGTGTCAATATCTGACCATTAAAGAAACAGGCTGCGGGGTTTCTGGTCTTTACGCCGACACCCCAAGTGAAAATCTTCAGCGAGTATTGTCCTTCAAGCGAAAGGCAGAACATATGCTTGCTTGTACCTTTGACCTACATTGAACATCATAAACATTTTGTTCCAAAAGCACGTGAACACAAGTCAAAGGGGACTTCTGGCTTTGGCCTGTATGAACCATTTTAATGTTCTATTGCTCCATCATAACGTAACACCTTTGGCATTCAATAGCAAGGCAGATAGGGAAGGTAATGTTGGATCCCAAGGGGTTTGTTTATGCCAGGCTGACATGACCCATGTAACATTAGATCTAAGGTCATGATATCAGCTATTGTTATTTTTGCGTTGATTCATCAATGTGCTTCATACTTTTAACAACCCATGGGCAATTTTGGCTCATTTTCCTCCATTAGTGGTAAAGGCTGGAGAAAAGGAAACCTGGGGTGTAGCTGCAATTTCTATGAGAGATGAACCACTTTGGAGGGGTTTAGTGTTCGTGCAGAACAATGGAGAACACTTTTAGGGCTGTTAGTGGCGTTCAAAGACTCTCCTCATTACAATGATGGGGAATTAAATGGCTAAGACAGATGTCAGGCGTGGACAGGAAAGGAGACGGCGTCTCAGATTTCTGACAACCGTTGACTCTGTTGTCACAACTTTCATATTTCATGAGTGGCAATATGTCTCTTTCCATAAGATGTATATCTTTTTTTGTCCCCGGCCGGCCGGCCGGCTCAATGAACAAAATGTAGATTCCTTAATGTTGAATGGTGGGTGAAAGACAGCACTTTCTTTAGCTCAGACCAAATAGTTACAAAAGATTAATCACCAGTCACTAAATACGCAAAATGAGCCCCCGTTGAGGGATTAACCTTGACACGAAAAGTAACAAACAGAGGTGTTATCGCAACGGGCCGGATGGGAACCAGGCCGAACCGCTAAGCTTAGCTAAGCTACGCAATGAAGCTAATCAGTGCCTAGCTAGAAGCGCATAGGCCGTTTAACTCACCGCTTTCAGCACGACACTGAACGGAGGTCAATTACAAACTTCAAAACCGCAAACTAAGACTCATTATATTCTCTCCTTGGTCATAACTGGTCTGTGTGTCTGTCTACGCCTCAAGTACAGTTACTGGAACCACACCTTGCCATTCTTGCAGGGATTACGACTGCGAAGGCACACATTTGTTCCTGTAAACGTAACTGGCCTCTCCCCATACTGTCAGTATGCCAGTAACCCTTTGTGATAACGCGTTTCAAACGTACAATCAACTAATCATCGGGAAGACAGACATAATATGAATATAATTAACGTGAATAATATTATTGAATTATTAGTGGCAATTGTCATTCTTTAATGCTTTCAAAATATAACCGCTCACGGCTACCTCTCACCTAATAACACAATTAAATCATGTTTCATACATTCATAAATAAACTATGGGGACAAGATAAGCAGGCCACAATGAGATTCGTTTTTAGTCAGAAAATTAAGAGTAATTCTGTTGCCATTAGATTCAGTTTGAATTGAGGTCATATTGACGTGCAGATAGAAATATTGTCTGTTGCCACCATTCTGCCTAGAGGGTCGTTACTAGTAAAACAGACAAATTATCAAAATGTTCAGGTTGTCAGCTATGCTAGGCATACTTTGCAAATAACATCTGTTACACATATATATATACGTACATATATATAGATATATACTTACATATATATATATATACGTACATATATATACCTATACATATATATATATATACATATATACATACATATATATATACATACATATATACATACATATATACAAAATTATATATATATATATATATATATATATATATATATATATATATATATAAATAGAGGGTAGATGAAATTGTTAGGGTTCACAAAAATACAGTTCAGCAACGATGGATGCCACCATTAATGTTTGCCACTGCTGTGGTCTTCTTACCAGGACCCTCTGCGCTGACAAGTTCTCCTCTGGGCCAATCAGCGGGTGTTGTTGTTTTTTTAAGTCTTTGTTGAGTGGCGATGAGCTGAAGATGCCATAACCTCTCCTTCTTTCCTGTCATGAGTCATCACCATACCACAGAGCTAGACCCGAACCAATAATCACAGTCACACAATTAGTTACCCTTTTTATTTATAATCATACAGCAAGGCATTACAAGAAATTTGACGTTCTGTGTTATCATAGCAAATAAAAACATTATTTAAATCGGTGTGTGCATTTTTGGCTGCGGCCACTAGGGGACTCATTGAGCCCCCTGAACCAACGCAAACTGCGCCTCTACGTTCAGTTTGCTCTTAAATCCCTTTGATACATATATTTCCCGCTCAACAACAGGTTTCCCGCGCTGTCAAAACACAAGAGGCCCCGCTATGACGAGTTCACTTTGACAGCAGGAAAGGCTCAAGAAGAAAGAAAAATATCTGTTCTATTATAAGAATGTCCGAATAAACGCTCGTCCTAGGGGCCGAATAAAAACATCCTACTCGCGCAGCCGAACACAACAGAAGACGCCAGTGACATTCAACACGCAGGGCTCAAGGTGCCGTTTGCGGGTCAGCGCGCCCCAAATTCACACCAAGACCCCTGGACCCTTACATCACGGCGCTGACGGGGTAATTACCGCTCTCCGGAGCCTTCTAACACCCAGGGGCGTTTAAAACGGCGCCACTTGTTGCGCAACTATTCACTGGCTGAGAGAAAAGAGATAGAGAGAGAGAGAGAGAGAGAGAGAGAGAGAGATGGGGGAGAGAGAGAGACACACACAGAGAGACACAGAGAGAGAGAGAGAGAGAGACAGAGAGAGAGAGAGGGGGGGGGGGGGGGGAGAGAGACGAGAGGGAAAGAAAGGAGCTGATGAAAGAGTTTTTGGCCTATAGTGAGAAAGGGAACCAAAGCTAAGGAAAGGAAACGAGAAAGGGATTTAGAAAGAAAGAAGGGACTTAGAGATCAAGAAAAAATAACAATTGATGGAAATGTATGGCCGTCAGGAATTTTAGAATGAATATTTTGACAATGCCAATAAATGCGCAGTAGGGCCGACGTCTGTGTCCAACAGAGTTGTAGTAGGGATCATCATTTAATGAAACAAAATGCAGGACCTCACACCATTTAATGGATTTCAACCGTAAGGCTACAAATGTGCGTTCACACCAAACGCAAAAAAGAAATTGCGGGGCGTCAGTGCAATGTCGCGATAGACTTTTTCTCAGCGCGGCACGAACGACGCAAAATTGGCGTGATTCTCAATAAAACAAATAAACGGCTCTCTCAACCGTTCCTGAATGGTTCCACTCACTATGAGCTAAAGTGGCGGTTAGCATGTTAAGGTCAAGGCTGGCTTTCATTTTCCCAAAGCAACACGATGGCCTGGTGACTTATAATTTGCTTGCCTTCAATAAACAGACTTCCCCAGACGATGATGGAAGTCTCCCCATGAAACGGTTCGTGTTTTGCCTGTGGGTGCGCTCACATTTGTTTTACCTGACTTTGCGAAATGGCACCATTACATTTGACCATCTCAATCTGTAAGACGTTTTATCAATGAAGTTGCTCTGCTGCTGCCGCAGTCTCGCCTTGGACGGTAGCGCCTCTATTATTCTAGCACATATTCTACCTTGAACAACCTGTATATTACTGAACAGCGCCGTAGCAGATAATAAATCATGGGCTGTACGACAATACATATGTGTGTCAGTCACTGATCTTTTAATTAACTCAAGAGGATGGGCATCAGGTTTGCTCAGAACGTACTGTATATCCATTTCATTGATATCCTCTTGGGCCGGTTGACAGGATAAATCCGTACAGAAAACACAGACAAGGCAACGCACTAATGTGCCCTTTCATTCATTTGTCATGTCTAACAAAGTGTGTGTTTGTGTGTGTGTGTGTGTGTGTGTGTGTGTGTGTGTGTGTGACATGTATGAATGTCACACTAATGTATGAATTAGCTGCATTAAGCATTTCTTTACTATATTGTTAATTTATCACTTGATGTATTGCCATGATCATTTCCTTGACATAAGTACATTTGTTTGTTGCTTTTGTACGTATAAAAATGTGCAAATTTTGAACATCCTTTATGACACACACATACACACACACATACACACTCTACACACATACATTTGTCATAAAACCATAACTTTGACACTATGAAATGTGTAATAAATCATTAGTTTATAGACAGTGCATTTGTATGTTTTCCTTATTGGCATCATCAAAGAAAGGGACCTCTTACCCACACATGCTGTCTGAATGACGTGCTTTAATCAAGGATTTCTGCAATAATTTAAACATGAAATATTACTCATGAACAATTATGACAAATTACTAAGAAGCACTAAATGAAGCTCAGATGACACAGGAGGCTGCTCTGATGCTAAGTGTAAATACTATGAGGGTGTGGGTACAGTTAGCATCATTATAGCGTTAGGGCTATTCTAACTGTCATCTACTTTGCATGGTGCCTCGCTTCAGTTCGGTTTACAAACTGCCCTTTGTTTATCACACAAAGCATCAGAACTCAACCACGCATCATTAAAAATTCGGAGGTTGATACTTTTTATTGGCAATATCCGCTTGCTGTAATGGCATCACACTCTCTCACACACACACACACACACACACACACACACACACACACACACACACAATTACTATTTTGGGAGAATACAGCAAAGGAAAACAGCGGAGACACATCCTGAATTGCAATTCGTCCGTGGTCCTTCTGAAGATATTGACGTACATGCGCGCACACACACACACACACACACACACACTTTTATTTTTTCAATGTGTTTCATTTCACTGCTTGAGTCTCCAGCAGATTAGCTGGGCTCTAAGGGTTTCAGTAATCCAAGTTCTTTGAGGTAATTACCTATAGACATGGGGCAGAACAAAGCAATCAGGGAGAGGTCCTAAATATACTGTCTAGACTTAGTGTCTCTCTCTCTCTCTCTCTCTCTCTCTCTCTCTCTCTCTCTCTCTCTCTCTCTCTCTCTCTCTCTCTCTAATGTCCCCCACTTTCCCATGCCTCAGTTTACTGTTGAACTGTTTTCTTCAACACTTTGACAAGAAACAGATATTTTGGAAAACTAGAAACAAGAAGAGGAATATTGACCTTTAAGCTGTTTATATGCGACCTGTAGCGTTCTGTCTGTTCAGATAACAAACAAATAATTGTTTCAGTGTTCTAATTATTCTGGACGGCGCATTGAACATAGCCAGAAATGAATAAACGAAAACAAACAAACACGTAAAAAATACATAAAAACAAACAGATATGCATGCAAATAATACAAAAGATATTATAAAATAATATTTGATATAATATATAAAATATGTATAAATAATACAATATGAGAAATAAATAAACACAAGAAACGTCACCAGAGACCTCCGGGTTGAAGTGGAAACAACACAAAACAAAAAAAAAACAAGCAGAAAGCCGCAGGTCAGTGGCGCAGAGACAGGGACAGCTGTAATTGCTCTGTCTTTGAAGTGAAGGAGATAGTGCTTTGTAATCAGCCTAATTGATTCTACTAAGGCACCAGGGCCAAGGAGAGATGGCAAGATTACGGTGGGAGGGAAAGAGAGAGCGAGAGAGCGAGAGAGAGAGAGAGAGAGAGAGAGAGAGAGAGCGCGAGAGAGAGCGAGAGAGAGAGCGAGAGAGAGAGAGCGAGAGAGAGAGAGAAAGTGAGAGAATGAGAGAGACAGAGAATGAGAGAGGGTGATGGCTGTGCTGTGGTGGTTTCAAGAGAATCAGTTGTGTTTGGGTAGAGTCGTAATTCACCATAATGACAGCACTTACACTGAAGACAAGCAGTGTCACCCACTTCTCCAAGACCTCGGTCAAGCTGCCAGACACGGTCATTTTGTTAAAAAAGGAAAATTACAAGTGCTACTCAGGAGCTATTGAGTTCCTTTCAAGACAGATACTAAGCCAGATACTGGTTTAGCGTTCTGAGTTTGGTCGAGAAACAAACAGGTCCTTAAACGGGCTAAATTAATTAATACAAACCAACATTCATTGTTTTTGTTATCCTACCCAAAAACATAAAATTCACGTCACCTTGAACTGCTAAGTGTTCTCATCAAACAGCCAGTCTGGATTAGGCAAATTAAGATGTGTGTTTCACAACTATTTCAAAAAGAGTCGCTGTGTTGCTTTCTGAGCGTTGCCCCGTATAGTTCAAGGTGGGAATCAGGGCTGGACTGGGATAAAAAAAAAAAAAAGAATCAGCCCTGGGACTTTGGCCCAGCTCAATCTTTCGCACGCGAGCACATTTCTTTGTGCTCTCGAACAGCGTTTTGTGCTGGGAGGTTTCTATGTTCCTGCCGGCGCCAGAAGGACCGTGTAACCTCCTTCAGCTGACGAAGGTCCTGCGGCGACCACACGTCAGTTTGACACATTTAGCAGCATCTGTCGGATGGGCCCGTCCCTTTGGCCCACCGTTTCTCTGCTCCTCCCTCGTGCTTTGACTCATCCAGGTCTTAGCTTGGAGCGAGATTTGAGGGAACCATAAAAACAGTTACATAGCTATAAAAGTTTCTTTTCGCCACCTGAGGGATAATTGAGCCAGACCTGGAGGTCAGAATGGTGAATATTGACCACTAGGTCTGGGACGTTTGGACCTAGACAGGGACCTAAACATCCACCCCTGAATGTATGCAACATACATTTTTTAATCGGAATAAATGAACATTGAAAAAAATATAGTCTGTTTTCTTTTTTTGGAATGGCAAAACTTGAAACGCCATATTTGAATAAAAACAAAAGGGCGGCTTCAAAACGAACAAATCAGAGGACCTTGTTTTCAAAGTACAATATTTCAATGTTATGAATGCAAAAGGTGTTTACGTTTCCAGACACAAAATTCAACGGCTTTTGAACCCTCAGAACATTATGGCAGTGACTTGTCTCCACACGTGTTGCCCTGCTGCGGGCCGGTCGGAGAAGTTGGAGGGCTTTCCTCGCAGGCCGTCATGCTACGGAAACACAAAAGGCGTCTGTTTGAACGGAGCTCTGGACAGCGTACGGCCCTATCCGAGCCTGGGGCCACGCATCGCACGATTATGTAGAAGGTTATATTATCGAACAATTTGAAACATGCGGTGTTATCCACCAGAGTAAAGTCTGTGTGGAACGGAGCAGCCGTTCAGGAATCCCTTCGAATCGCCAGAGGGCCAGTCCGCCCCTAGTAGTAATGTACTTTTCCAATGAGTTTTCCGGCAGCGTCCAAAGGCTCGGGAATGCTCTCCGTGTTTAGTGACCGCCGACAGCTGCGGACTCGTACCAGTTCAGCAGTTGGTGGTGACAATGTACAAACAACGCTGTTTACCTACTGGCCCAAAAACATCGGAATGAAGAGGCATTTTCATTTCTCTCGACGCCATTTGGCTGTCTTTATATTCTTCAAATTGACGAAATACCTAACTGTGAGTGACAGCAGTTCCCCCCCCCCCCCCCCCCCGCAGAACCTCTCTTCAAAACAAGCATCCATTTTGTTATCGGGGGGAGGTGAAGTCGCAGCGCTCGCTACGTGTGCAGTCCGAGCGGTCCGAAGTGTTGGGCTAGCCTCGGCTGGACCCCCTCTTCCATGGCGGGAGGACCACATCTCCGTCGCGCGGACCTTTGCTCACGCAAACACGTTGCGCGCGTTGTAACGCTACGTGTCAACATGCTGTTACACGATGCACGGCAACTTCGCTCACGTTTGAAGAACACTCAACACTCAGTTCTCCCGCCATTGTTGTTTAGAAACCAATGCCGCCGCCCGATACGTCGTGCGCCACACTAGACGCTCCCGATGTCGTGTTTCACGCCACACCTCAGATTCCGGAACGCCGTGGTGCTATGGAAACCACACGCAGGGCCACAGCCGGCACTACGCCGGCTTTATTTGGTTCTGTGTGAAAAAGCAACGCCGGCATAATGCCGGCGCTTCTTTACGGCAACGTTGCGGGATCTCTGTGTAAAAGGGGCTTCGACCTCTCGCCTTCTTTTTTCTCTGCCTCGCTCTATCTATGTGTCTCTTGCTCTCCCCCCCTCTCTCTGTGTCTCTCTCTTGCTCTCTCCCCTCTCTCTGTCTCTCTCTCTTGCTCTCCCCCCCTCTCTCTGTGTCTCTCTCTTGCTCTCTCCCCTCTCTCTGTCTCTCTCCCCTCTCTCTGTGCCTCTCTCTTGCTCTCTCCCCTCTCTCTGTCTCTCTCCCCTCTCTCTGTGTCTCTCTCTTGCTCTTCTCCCTCTCTCTGTGTCTCTCTCTTGCTCTCCCCCCTCTCTCTGTCTCTCTCTTGCTCTCACCCCTCTATGTATGTGTCTATGTCTCTTTCTCTCTCCCTCTTTCTATCTGTGTCCATCCCAGTGTTCTTGTCTTTCCATCTGGAGCTCATCACTTCATTTCCTGGCTAGTATTACAGTAAACAATTATCTACAGATCAACAGACAGAAACTTTAAACGGGATTCTGGCGGGGGTGGGGTAAGAAAGAGAAGACATTCAGAGAGAGAGAGAGAGAGTGAGAAAGAGAGAGAGAAGGAAGGAGAGAGAGAAGGAAGGCGAGCGAGTGAGAGAGAGGGGAGGGTTTTTAACCAGCAGGGTTTTACATTGTTGCTTACCCTCTAATCAGTCAGGCAGAGCAAGCTGTCACCACTTCTGTGCCAGACAGGAGTTCCCATAATAAACAGCACTATGTACTAATAAGAAAAACAATCCCAAACATTTTGAGCCACCAATTAGAAAAGAGGTCAGCCAGGATTGGTTACCCACAGCACTTTACAAATTGATTCAATGTCTATCAGCCCGTGCTCGCCTGTTGTGTTAGGTTTGCTTTTGTGCTGGGGTTGTTTTGCGTTGAAACAATTTGTTCGAAGATTAATTGCTTTTCATTATGACAAGAAATTCCTTGTTGCTTAACTAGACACGTACAATATTTGGTTGTTTTTCTACGTTTCCGATCAAATTGGATAGTCAGTAGAACGATACAACTAAACTAAACCAACGGTTGGTTGCAGCCCCAAGCCAAGGCCTTCCTCTGCTGTTCGTCTGTCTGAGAACGAGATGCTCTCAACATTGAACAGTGAGCTGTGTGTCTGATCCAGGTACAGGTTCAAACACAGTCTGTTCTTCCTCCCACTCGTCTCCATCCACTGCCTTGTTTATCGACAACCTTATCAACAGTACCCCACCCCCGCTGGTGTCCCAAATGACCTCATGAAATCCTCTAATAGTCTCGTGCTATGTGGACGAGCACCTAGCCTCCTTCATTGTTATCAGCGTAAGAGAGCCAATATTTGAGTTCAACTCATCACTGACTGTTAAATATTCATGTATCTAGAACGGTGGATCTATCAGCAGTCTCCCTCACTCCCTAGCTCTGTTAGAGTCTCTAGTATCTCTATTAGAGTGCAACACCAATCTCTTTCTTTCTTTCAGCTACAAAGTGAGGCAGTAAAAGTCGAGCCAGCGCCATGATAAATGCCATGCTGCCAATCAGTCCGGCAACAGGACCCTGTCAACTTACTTTCAAAGGGTTCATGCCGGGTGACCTTTGACCTTGAAGGCGATGGAGGGGTCAAAGCAAAAGACCCCAGCAGCAAAGCTGGCTCCACCAGGTCCAGGCTGAAATCAACATGTGTCCCTTTGCTGTGCTCATATCTTCAAGTGTGTGTTTTGTAGAGTGTGTAAAGTGTTAGACTCATGTAAACATGCACTGGTGTGTGTGTGTGTGTGTGCGTGTGTACGTGCGTGTGTACGTGCGTGCATGTGCACGTGTCTGCCCAGACTCAGGATTCAGACTTGCAGCTGTTTAATGAGAGAAAGATGCCGGTCACAGTGGGACAGGGACAGGCATGACAAGCCGTTACACACACACACACACACACACACATACACACAGAAACACACACACACACACACACATACGCACACATACACACAGACACACGTACACACACACAGACTCACACCAACTCACATACACACAGACACACATACACACACACACACACACACACATACACACACACACACGCACACACACACGCACAGACACACACACAGATACACATACACACATACACACAGATACACATACACACATACACACACACATACACACACACACACACACACACATACACACACACTGACACACACACACACAGACACACTCACACCAACTCACATACACACAGACACACATACACATACACACACACACACACACACACAGACACGCTTGCCTCCATTTTCCCTGTGATATTTACCTGGAATCTGGTGCAGGAATGGCCGTGGGCGGTGGGCCTGGCGCCAGTCGCCAGTCGGCCGTTTGAATATCATTCTTTGTTGCTGTGCTGTGATCCAGTAAGCTAATTAAGCTAGCGTTCATAGCTTTGTTCAGTTAATTCTGTTTGTCATTTCCATTGTACCTCAGCCACCAACGCTTAACGGTTCATGCAAACATTTGAGCGCAACAATCGACATGATCTAGCGATAAGCGCCAGTAGCGAACACAGCCAGTGATTCAACGTGAACCAGTAAGCAAGGGAGCGAGACCAATTAGTTGGGTTAGCCATTGCGTTATTCTTTTACGAGGTCCAGCCTTTTAAACCATTACAACCACCTTTGATGTCCCCTGTGGATGTTGTGGGAAGGGAAACGGACGTAAGTGCTCTCTTCTTTACGGCTCCATAAATCCGCCACTTCTCCACCGAGAGCAGCGCCACACCTCACAGCGGAGCGCATCCATCTGCCGCTTTGACATTGTGACGGTCGTCCAATGCAACACGGCGAGCTGCCCCCCCCAGGAAGGGGCGACACCCCCCACTCCCCCCACACACACCCGTCAGGACTATAGTCCGATTGGGTTGCTTGTGGTCTTACACATTTGTTTTTTCTGACTTGCCAGTGCCAACCGTGTGCAGCTTTGCATTTGTTGTATTCCCACCTCTCACTTGCAACTGAACCACTGCACAACCACAGACGAGTCATTCGATCACCGTGGCACAATTACTGTGCCGTACATTTATTTAAGATGTGTTGACCAAGGTTTTAACTGAATGTGGACAACTGAGTCGGTAACTATAACTAAACACTTGTGATCACAAACGGACGCGGTTCCTCTGGTCTATGATACTGAATGAGGAGCCTTTGAAGGTCAACACAGTTCAGTTGTCTTCTGAAGACGGAACTTGCTTACCTGGCATCCTTCACGCCATTTTCAAAAGATAACAGCCAATAAAAAATGTAATTATACATCAAATGTTATGGAAGGCTTTGCTCTGTGCTTGTTTTTGGTTCTGGAAAGGCTGGGTTTTTCGGAATATGGCAACCTTCTTAATTACACACACACACACACACACACGGCAGCACCTTTTGAACATGAACTTAACTTCTCCCTATTGTACTCTTTCAGTAGTACCTCATCAATCCACGTTTGTCAGCCCTGGTCAATACATCGAGGCACAGATTGAGTGGCGCCCAAGTCAATTTTGGTTGTTTTCGGTGTCTCCCTGCTTCTCTTTACAGTTGAAAATAGCCGTGTTTCCATCTTCGTATTTTTTAAGTATTGAAGTATCGTATGAGAAAAGGTTGATGGAAACTCATTTCTGGGTTTGCAACCTCTACTTCTTCTACTGTTTATTAAAGCCAGGCATAACGTAGCCTGTACCACCAACTTTTGTACTTTTTAAACGACATTTCCAAAGTTTGCTTAAAATGCACTTGACAATTAGATGGATACACAGGAAATCTCCCCCTCTCTCTCTTTCTCTCTCTCTTGCTCTAACTTTGACCCTATTGAACCAAACGGTGCTTGACTGACGTCACAAGAAATGAATGCGGTTACCATGGCAACACACACAGAATCTAGACTTCCTTTCGGTAAAGAAAGAGGTATCAATCAAGAGTATGAACACCTTTCAACAAAGGTATGTTCACTCATCCTCCCTCACCGTTTTTTGGAAGTTTGAGGTTGACGGTGGAAACTGAATTCACAAACACTATGATTAGCACTGTGTGATTAGCATCACACAGGTCTGATGGCTCTTAGTCATCTACCAGCGTGCCCTCTAAGTTCAGCACGGTTCAGTTTTCAAAGGGCGGAAACGTTCCCTGCCTGATGTCCTTCGTGCTCCGTTGGAATAAGCAACGACATGTTTGACGTGAGTTACATGTATGGCTGGCATGCCAATAATGTCTGCCGAGCCTTTCATTACTTTTTACGTTGTTTTGCCAACTGCTATGGCAAACGATTGATGGCCTAATGCATCCCAATGAAATTTGACATATCAAATAAAAAAGACATACCCATTACAAACTGCACGAAATACACTTAGAGTAAAACCAATGCTTTACTTATACTTGGAAGTGTAAACTCAAATAAAGAGGAAAGGAAAATATTGACTTTGAGTTGTATTCGGTCCTTGAAAATGTTATAACTGAAGTAAAGTACAAGTAGTTTAAGAAAGGTTCTCAAGCACTTTCCTGCCCAGCCGATGTCTCAATAACGTGCATAAACTATCCCTTCAAAGCCACAACAAAAGGTCAATTTCATACCACAATGTACACTTGCTATAAACAGTCCAGTAGTCATGCTTGATTGACAGTACGACGTGTGATGTAAAGTACCCAATGCTTCTTACGTGGACATTATCGTGCCATAGATGTGAAAGAGTAGGCTACAGACATGGTATGTCTAGTGGAGGTAATGCGGTAAAAAAGGCTATATGCTTATACAGCTATCTGTCAGGTGGATTAGTTGGTGTTACGTTGAATATGCAGACATTGCTATATCACAAAATCATTGCTCGGTTAGGAATTGAGAGAGGTAATCCTATAAAGATATATACTCAAACATGTAGCCATACCTGCATACATTTTCCATTGAACTTGTTACCTCCCCTCTTTAAGGGAGAATTCAATTGAACTGGATTTGTAAACATGTACCCTACCTGAAATAACAAACCAAAACACAAACTATTGGTTGGTGAGTCATCTGTCCCTGGAGCTATAAAAACCATGGGAAACAACATGTAGGCCTAAAGCAGAGAGCCTTGCCACCTTGCACACGAAAAGACATTGTGTTTAAGCGCTCTTGTAACACCCATTGGGGATGGAGACGGGTCAAAACGAGTTTTCATGGCGAAGGAACGCATGCTACTTGCACAGGTGATTCACGAAGCCTGGTTTGCGGTTGGCTCCGAATGACTGACTTTCTGAACTCTGTGTGCGGAACACCTTAGTCATAAAGAGGTTAGCTAAGTTCCGATAATGACAGGTTACGCAAAGAGAGAGACACAGACAGACAGACAGACAGACAGACGGACAGACAGACAGACAGATGGACAGACAGACGGACAGACAGACAGACGGACAGACAGACAGACAGACAGACAGACGGACACACAGACAGACACACAGACACACACCTACAGGTGTGTAAATGAAAAGCCCCAAAACTTTCACAAGCCAATGGCTTCGCAGATGACACAGTAATTTGTGCACTTCTGGAACTATTAGACCTGTTGAACCCTGGTGCTTTGTGTGTGTGTGTGTGTGTGTGCATGTGTGTGTGTGTGCATCCATTTATGCACACACTCATACACTTACATGCCATTAAAACGTGATCAAACGTTTGCACGTATGTTGTTTGTGTCTGTGCGTGCGTTTGTGCATTTGCGTGTTTCTGCGTGTGCACACGATTTGTGCGTCGCTTGACAGCATGAACTAAGCCTCCTGCTTCGCTCGATGCTGAGATGACTCCTTCAGTGTGACCAGCTACCACCCCTGTATCTTCCATTGGGTTTCCGCTATTTGAAGAAGCCAATCACAAACTGCCCACAGCCTCTCTATGGTTGAGCCACAGGCGTGGTGCGGTGCCTGTGGGAGATCGGTAGGGGCCCGAATATGTCAGTTCAAGGTTTGAATATCCGTTTCCAAATGAATATCCTGTGCAGAAAAATAAAAAGACTGAGAAAATGTCAGTTCGCGGTGCGCATCTTTCACTGCCTGTAAACGTAGCGGGCGGAGACCACTGCTGCAGAATCGAGGTTTCATCAACTGATCGATTTTATTTTCCTTCTCATTTTTAAAGTGGTTCAATTGGTAAAAAAAAGAAGAAACAAAAGTAATTCGCAAAATAGCAAAACGACAATATCACGTC
>JACYXH010000367.1:1675000-1682500 GCA_026745465.1 Lota lota
GGACAGAGAGAGGCCGAGAGCAGCAGCAGAGTGGGCGGGACAGAGGGAGAGCGAGAGCGAGAGAACCGAGCGTCAGAAAGAGGCAACAGTTTCTTCCCCGAGGAGTCTCTCCTTTCATCTGGCCGCTCCCTGGCGCCTGTGCAAACCTCCCATTGTCTGTGAAGCAACCCCACACAAACGGGGCCATCTGCAGTCCTCACGCAGCCAGCGCCAGCGCCGCTGCCGCCGCCACGGCCTCCGCCTCCGCCTCTGCCTCTGCTTCTGCCTCCGCCTCCGCCTCTGCCTCTGCCTCCGCCTCCGCCTCTGCCTCTGCCTCTGCCTCTGCCTCTGCCTCTGCCTCTGCCTCCGCCTCTGCCTCCGCCTCTGCCTCCGCCTCTGCCTCTGCCTCTGCCTGGCGACGCTCACATGAAGTAACCTTATTTATGTTAGCGTTTCCCAAACTGCTCTTTCTTTGTTTCTTTGTTTCTTTGTTTCTTTGTTTCTTTCTTTCTGTCTTTCTTTCTTTCTTTCTTTCTTTCTTTCTGTCTTTCTTTCTTTTTAAATGTATTTTGTTGTGTTCTTTTCCGATGAAAAGGAAGGATACCGTCAGCTGGATTATCCGCCACTCAAACACATCTGGAAAAAGAGATCGAAAGGGTTAGGCAAAGTAGCGTCACACAAAGACGCCAGTTAAGTCTTTGATTCAGATGCTTCTAACGTTGTATAACAGCGGCTTACTTTGCCCTTCTCTGGTCTACTCATATGCGTATCTGCAATGGGTGGTGAACAACACATCTACGAGCAATAGCAGTGCTAGGTACCGATGTCAGTGGATTACAGAAGTCAAGAGTAAGTCTGTTGTACAATCGTATAACTGTGTCCGAGGGGTTATGAGTTGCGTCTATATTTAACCTAATGATTATAAAACAACAACAAGGAGGCTTCGTAGTCAGAACCAAGACGGCAGCTTTATTATTCACTTTTCTTATTTTACAAAGACAGCAACCATACACACTCCTTCCATTCTTACCTTTCAAAATAAAAGCCCTGTGTAACTGTTGACCAGAAGGAGCTCAAATTCACTCTTCCTAAAAGGAAACTCCATATCATAGATTACATAACGAGTTGTAAAATGATACGCAATTGAATAAACCACTTGTGAACATGTAAATAAAGTTCCAATTGTTTTGAAAGTTCACAGCTTTTGTTTTACCATGACAAACTTAATGGCTTTAAAATAAGCAGATACAAATGTCCTCAAATCCTAGCAACAAAATTGCTACACTAACATGTTAGTGTAGAGAGAGAGAGAGAGAGAGAGAGAGAGAGAGAGAGAGAGAGAGAGAGAGAGAGAGAGAGAGAGAGAGAGAGAGAGAGAGAGAGAGAGAGAGAGAGAGAGAGAGAGGAGGGAGAGTTGGTTCTGCTGTTTATCTCTTTTATATATTTGCCACATGGGGCCCTTGTTGACACACAGCCTACTCCCTCGTGAGGCTGCAACCTGAACTAACTCCAGTGGTGGAGTTTCACATTCGACCATCGCTCTCGAAAGTCCTCTGCGCTTCTGGAAACCAATCAGAAAGCAGAGGGGAACATCCAGGCAGGAGGGCTCTCCGCAGCGCTGCGACCTCCGACAACTCTTTCAGGACAGCAGTGATTGGTCAACGTTGACCGTTTTCCCCTGAGTACGCGCACTTGACAGCACCGGTCTCCCATTTGAATTCACACCCAACTCACTAGGAGGATCACTTTACTTTTTGTTCCGGAGCCATCGGTTGACTTGGCCGCTGGCTTTATTTTGCGCTGGTGGATTGGAACTTTTCTGTGTGTGTTTTTATTTTGAATCTTTTCCTTTTCTTTCTGCGGAGTCTCAAATGGGCTCCCGTGTCAATGTGAGGGGCGGCGAGGAGATCGGCTCTTCTGCAGATCCGTTGGACTCGACAGAGAGGACGATGGGGGTAAACAAAAGTCAAGTGCTGAGCCACCATCCGTTCAGCGTGGAGGCTATCATGTCCGGCAGCAAGACGCGCCAAAGTCCCCACCGCTGCGCCGGGTTCACAAGTGGGAAACAAGTCGATGGATCGTCGCCGACGGACATGGTCCAAACGGGCCAAAGCTCTTCCTATTCCCTGTGCAGGGAATACTACGGTCCGGCCGAGGTGAACCGAAAGCACTTAGTGTCTGTCCCGACGTCTCCGGTGAAGTCCGAGACGTCCGAATCAGACGATTGCGCACCTTGGATCATAAACGGCACTTTCTCGTCCCACACTAGTAAGTAGGCCTAGTGACCCCCACCGTTAGAATGAGTGACTTTTTGTCGGGAATTATAAATTGTTGTTGGTTGGGAGGACATATGAGCCGTTCTCCTCGTCTCCTTAGGAGAAGCATCACGGCCAAAGTCTAGGTAGGAATGCAGGTGGAGGCTTAATGAAGAAGTAGTTGGTTAGTTGATTCTAACTAGGGCCTATGTTCATAAACATTAATCTGGTAGAATCTAATGTTGGTTTACATAGAAATTTTACCAATATAAAATCAACTTTTTTTTATTTTGGTTGTTAGAATTATTGTTGCTTCGTGAGACTACCGTCTGAGTAAAATAAAGATGCTCATGCTCTTTATACAAGAGCCCAGTATTCAGAGTAGGTTTTGTAAAATACATTTGAATAAAATACGTTTTTTCTTCTATGTAGATTGACCCATTTTATTTGTTGTTTTTGTTGATTAGAATTTAAAAAGTCGAAACCTTCCTTGTTTAATGTTTGAACGTCAGATACACACAGAAATGAAACAACAGTAAACCTCGTTTTCCCTTTTATTTGTGTGTACTTGCACTATCTTTCTATTTTTGAACGGTGGTCCTAACTAGCCCCCACCCCCCCCCCCCCCCCCCCCCCCCCCCCCCCCCCCCCCCCCCCCCCCCCCCCCCCCCCCCCCCCCCCCCCCCCCCCCCCCCAGGTCTGGTGAGCCCCAGCTGCCCGCTGAGGAAACACAAGACCAACCGTAAGCCGCGGACCCCGTTCACCGCCTCCCAGCTGCTGGCGCTGGAGAGGAGGTTCCGGCAGAAGCAGTACCTGTCCATCGCAGAGCGCGCCGAGTTCTCGTCCTCGCTGACGCTGACCGAGACCCAGGTGAAGATCTGGTTCCAGAACCGCCGCGCCAAGGCCAAGCGGCTCCAGGAGGCGGAGCTGGAGAAACTTAAAATGGCCGCCGACGCCAAGACGGCGGCGGCGGCCGTGGCCGGGGCCGGGGCCTTGCACCCGGGCTTCAGGTTGTCCCTGCCCCTGGGCGCCATGGCGCTGTACGGACACGCTCACACACATCACCAGGGCCACCACAGACCCCTGTGGCCCCTCTCCCCTCTGGGACTGTACTCGACTCCTCTGGGCTACATGTACCATCTATCGTAGTGGGGAAAGGTCTTTGGTGTGCGTGCGTGTGCGTGCGTGCGTGTGCGTGCGTGTGCGTGCGTGCGTGCGTGTGTGTGTGTTTATTGGTCGGTTCCATGCGATCTGCGGTATTGTAAAAAGGAATCGGTGGGAATCGATCGGACACTTGCTAAGAACTGGAATGCCCCTTCACCACTACAACAATGCTTCCTTCCCATAAATGAACTACATAAAAAAAAAGATATATAAGAAAGATCCATCCCATAATGGATATTACACATCCATTTGTTGCAGGATCTTTACACTGCGGTGTCATCGAGGAGAGGGGCTTCATGCAGTGAGCGGACTGTGAATGTTCCTGATGCAACAGACCCAGTGGGTTTAACCTAGGGCCGTGTTGTCTCTCGCCGGAGATGCTACCTCACTGTTCCTCTCGCGTTCAGACGCTTTCTAGTGGGAAGCAATTACGGCCAGGGTCCTTTTGAATTCACAACAGTGTCTTCAAATTTTTTTTTAAAGAAGTCTGGTTCAAAAACTCGTATTAGGAGTTTTTCCAAAACAAAGGGGATCAAATGATTGCTACACCTTTGCTGTTCAAAACTGACGAGCGCCATTCAAAGTCTGTGGAGGCGAACACTTCTCTTTGCAAGAGAAGCAAATCAGTCTGTTTGCCTATTTTGATCTGTGGCTCACTTCAGGGTCTGTACGTGCTAAATGTTCAGGGGACTTCCACACGCTAGGAAGAATTGTGCGGACTCATTTTACGGAAGCGGCAAACAACCTTCATGCCAACAATCTCATTTGCTTATGTCAGTTATATAGCAACATGAAAAATGAGAAGTTATTTGAACTTCTCAGGGTGTCTTACTAAGGCAGGTCTTGTGCTCTGGGTAAGACATCGACTTATAGCATTGTTTTGATATTTCATGTTAATTAAATATGAGAGTTTCAAATGAAATGCTCTTCCTTACATAGTCATTTTAGCTATGTCAAGGTTTGACCCGAACTCAAAGCAATAGTAACCTTTTAAAACATTCCTACAGTTGCTCACTAGATCAGGTTATTTTGAAATATTTATTTGTATTCTATTTTCAATTTGCGCCCTATACATGTTTCACATTCCTTATTTATGACATGGTTTTAAAATTACAAATATTTTCTGATCAGATTTGAGATTTCTATTTGATTCCTGGACACGCCTTTTGGATGGGCTTCTTTCTGCAATGGAGTCATTTACATATGAATGTTTGTTGTTTGTCAGTCAAAAGACAATAAAAGTTTGTCTCAACGCAAGCCGTCTATTTTATCACACAGCATGGCAATGGCCTTGTTCTTCTTCAACCATATGCAGAAACAGCTGTGTGTGTGTGTGTCTGTCTGTCTGTCTGTCTGTGTATGTGTGTGATTTGGTGTGTAGGCGGGTTTGCATCGTGTGTGTGTGTGTGTGTGTGTGTGAGTCTGAATGTGTGTTTGTGTCACGTTTGTGTGTCAGACTGTATCATTTTATGCATGCTGATGGTCAGCTGATGGGATTTTTCTTTACACACCATAAAGGTAACATAGAAATGATCCAACAACTGACACCTAAGCATTACACACAATGAGAGTTCTCTCGCCCAGCTAGGACTCGTTCAACATGTTGTTTTTTTTTTTTAAACAATGCAGTCTGAGGAACACAATTACAAATAGTGAAGTGGCCGTAGCCCTCAGAGGAATTACAACCTCTGGGTGGATCGCGTCCTTTCAGATCCAGAGGGGACAGTACAGTTAGTACAGATAGACAGAGTGGCCGCATTGGGGGACATTGGCTCTGTTTGGGTGAACGCGTGTTGACGCCGGCGTCGTCCTGCTTCCAGACGTCTGAGCGCCCGCATCACATCATAGCAGTGCGCTGTGAGAGAAATGCGCCGGTTGGAATGAGTAGACTCGTGAAAAGATGCTGAGGACGCACCGCTTACTGATTGGGCCCCACAGGAAGGCCTACTCCACAGGGCTTTATGAAGCACTATGGAAACGAATGAAATGAAAGTGGACAGTAGCCTTCAGTAACGGTTTAGAGTCAGGGGCGGACTGGCCAGCTGGTGGTTCTGACGGATTTCAGAACGGCCGGTCAGTTCCGGCACGGCCCATGTTGCAGCAATTTGAATTGAAATGAACTGAAAACTGATTTAGGTCACACCGTGAAAAACCGTCGCCCACGGGGTCCAACGGAGCCAATCAGACGACCCCACGGCCCCAAACCTTGACCAAGGCCCTGATCGATTGGCGATGAGGACCCAATGTCAACCATAGACTGTGTAGCTAGCTCCTAGGGCTAGCTACACATATTACACCCATACATGTGCATGTATTTATTATTTTATTTGTTCTTCTATTTCTGCTCCTATCTTATTTGTATATGTATAGCCTAATGGCCACCAAATGTATATATTGTAATATATAAAATGAGAAAATTGTCGACAGGCTGGTGCTTGCGTATTCAACTGTGTGGCAGTTGTAACGACTGCAGATTAGTGAACTTCCGTGTGACTTTGATGTAATGAAGAAATCCTTTATAGGCACAACTGTATTTATGATGTTCTCTTTAATCAGAACAAGCCGCAGAGGCCAGGAACGCAGACACTAGTCTATCCGCCCCAAAATGTGGACAAGTAATCAGCCTAGTGAAGTGCAGATGTGGATTGGCAGGAACAGGGCTGTTGTTGTGTTGTGGTCGAATATAAAGTTGTATATATATATATAAAGTTATTGTTTGTATTGGATGTCTCTTTGATTATACTTTATTTTATGTGTTGTTTTAATCAAAGCACTGCTTTGTAATCTATGCTTTTGGTAACTGAAGTATAAGCGTGGGAAACAAAATAACTTATAATTACCGTTTGGGGGATTCTGGGACTCTACCGCCTCTAGTGGTTGTATATGAGTTTGCGATAAAGTACAATTGGCAATTTCATGTACTTTTGTCTTATATTTATGAAAGCTTTATAGAAACACACTTTCGTTTTCATCCAAGTTTTTATATATCTATATATATATATATATATATATATATATATATATATATATATGTGTGTTTAATAATACGGTGAATAAATTACACTATAATTTGCACCATACATCTATTTAACCATTTAGCTGGTTCATTACCACTATTCTTTGTTTTCGCCAGCCGGTCCAGTTAAAGTCCTCCATAGTTGAGGTCGACGAGTCACTCCCAACATATTCGGCATCACTCCAGATAATAATAATTGTAACATATAATTGCAGTCAAGGGCACATATGTGTGTCTGTTTGTGTGCTTGTGTGTGTGTTTGTGGTTCGTGATATCCCCTGAGGGCTCAACAGTACCAGATGAGCAGAAACTGCCTGATACCTACCTACACCCACACGCACACACACACAAACACGCACACCCACACACACACATATGCACACGCACACACACACACGCACAAGCACACACACACACCCACATTTGCACAATACACACACACACACACACATGCACACACACACACACACACATGCTCACGCTCACACACATGCACAATACACACACACCCACACGCACACATGCACAAAACACCCACACCCACACCCACACCCACACATCCACACACACACCCACACCCACACCCACACACACACACACACACAGACACACACCTCCCTCGGAGAGAGGTAATGCACCGGCGATGGTTAGTGTGACTCGCAGAGTTCTGTGGTAGGGAGGGGAGGGAGGAATACGGGGGGGAGGGGCCCGTGTTTATCCACCTCTCGTGGCAGTGCAGAAGTGCAGGAGGGAGGAGGATCCAAGTCGTCTCATTTGATTGGCTGTTAAACAAAGGGCAGCTGGGAGGAGAGACGTAGCGGTAGGCCGGGGTCATGGGACCAAACTATTGGGGGGGGGGGGATTCCAGAAGATCCTAACGACTCCAGCCCCCACATCACCTGGATGTTCTCGTGTAAACCTCAGGGAATATACACTTACGCCTGCAGGCCGAATAAAAAGCAGTAATACTCTGGCTGTAGCTAATTTATTGACACGATGATAGGTCTTAACCCCCCCCCCCCCCCCCCCACCCCCCCCCACACACATACACACACCCCAACAGACACTCATATTCACCCACACAGT